>JAASGO010000347.1:0-27560 GCA_023334245.1 Globisporangium cederbergense
CATCCACGCAGATTTCAAGTCATCTCACTGTATTCGACCACTTCTGAAGAATGATTCGCATGATCCGGAGACACCCAAAACAGCAGGCGTGGTGTCTTTTGAGCCCGTCCTGCCGTTCAACGAAGACTATCACCTTCTTCCTAGTGCCCTAGGCCAGGTTCCACTGGAATGGGAAGACTGGGTTCTCCACCAACCGTCTGTGAAAGTGGACCAGATTGCGTCTCGCGTTTCGTACCGCAACTTTCCAGTGCTGTTGAAGATCGCATCAAGCTTATCGAGTGCGGCGGATGCAGAAGACAAAGTGCGAGAAATGTTTGCATCTCGTCTCAAATCGATCGAAGAAGAGTTTGGCTGGAACTTTTTAGATGGTCCACACGAAATCGCGCATTTCCAGTCTCATTTCGAGGAAGAAGACGAAGATCAAGTGCTCCCCCACGACATGCGCCATGAAAAGCGTGGTGCCAGTCGCAGCATTTTTCAGTCTTCTCTTCAGATGGACGGCGCTCAGTTCCGCGTGATCAACAATATCGTCGACCAGGAATCGCCTGTGATCGGACTCAATATTGGTCGCGTCACCGCCGTGCATTTTTCGACATCAAGCTCGGAAATGGAAGCATCGGTGATGACAACCGTTGACGCGTGGTACCACAACTTGCGCTTGGTGACTTCTGAGCCGCTGATTGAGCCATGGCGGCTGGAGCTTCTGGTTTCCAGGAAACTGAAAGACATGGGCGTCGCTGACGAGTTGGCAGGTGAACCAGACCAGACTTTGGAGACGCCCACGGAGGTGAAGATTGTGTCAAACGAGACGCTACAGATAAACGTGACCGAGGCGTTTATCGCAAACTTGATGGCGGCGAATCGCGCGTGGAAGTGGGTGGTGAACGAAGGCGGAGACCCAAGAGAAATGACGGAGTACTCGACTTACTGGATCCGCAACAACACGGGTCTGAACCTTCACTACTGGGGTGAATCTTGCAAAGCAAGCACACTACTGCCTGGTGGAGAAGAACCTTTGGAGTTCGCTGACAATGGCTCAAGCGAGGATGTTTTCTTCCACGATCGAAACGCGAACAACCAGAATGGCGGAGGAGGCTTTCGCGATGGAAGAGTAAGCAACGGAGAGAGAAACAATCCAGCGAACTACCGCCAGATCTTCGTTGCAGTTTTTGAGGACGAAGACCCGCAGAGCGATGAGCGGTCCAGTTTCGAACGCAAGTGGCAGAGCGAGACTGCGATTCCAGTGGACCAGGTCGATTCGCGGATGTATGCACTCGTGAATTCGGATTCGGACATCTTCTCCGGGAGACTTCGCAAATGCGAATGCGTTATCGATGTCCTCCTGGAGCGAGGATGCAAGGTCTTCGTCGTCAGGTCCACGCTTCTCGTAGAGAATAACACGGGATCTGATCTGGAGGTGGAGTTCATGCCGCCACCTGCACAATTTGCATCGTTGGCGTCACGAGCGGATTCTTCGAAGGGTTTTATTATGTCATCTTGGAAATCGCTCGTCAAAACGTCTTCGGTTGTTCCAGTTCCACTGCACTTAGTGTCGCTAGGCGAAGGACAGATCGTGACTCGCCCTCCGAAAATCAAGTCTACGGATGCCAACGGTCAAGTTCTCCAGAAGCCGTATGCGAAAGAGCGTGTGCGATTGCCTCTGTTTGACCGCGACAGCCTCACCGAAAGCTCGGATGATTTGGGTGACGCGCAGAGTACTATGAAGTTCCACCGCTTGCTCAGTGACCGACCTGTTCGCCCGTTCATCATGCGAGCTTGTCTGTCGAGCTCCAACGGCGCATTGTATCATCGCACACTGTCATTCCACCCGCCTCTTGTGATCCACAATTTGACAGCTGGACCGCTCGAGTTTTGTCTTTCAACACCGAATGACTGGGTCCCGGCAGCAGAAGCAGGAGGTGCGAGCGCAAGAAACATCCACATGGGTTGGGAAGACAGTCAGCAGCGACTTCGAGAACGAGGCACCATCAACGTCGCGGACACTGTAACCTGGCACCTTTCTGACTGGGACACTCCGCTCGAGCTCAGCGTTCGCATGAAAGGTTTCGAGTGGAGCGAGCCGATTCTGCTTGGGAAAGAGGTTGCCGAGTTTGAAAGAATCAAGATGAAGGACCTCGTGACGGATTCGTTCCTGTACATCACTGCGGAGTCGGAAATGAGAGAGAGCAGGTGCCGCGAGATTTTCCTTTACGTTCCATACTGGATCGTGAACCTCACGGGGCTGAAGCTTGAATACGAGTACGACGACGAGCGCATGGGCGGCGAGCACCTCACAACGTACGTGCTCATCTTTTTCGCTTTTGGTTTGAGCTCCTCAGTTGTCGGCAACATTGAGAACTGAGACTAACTTTTGATGTGCTCCTCATAGATTGCTCGCGGGACAAAAACGACTTGACCGGGAAGAGCTGCTGCTGAAGGAAAACCAGAGAGCTAAGGCTGCGAAGAGAGAAAGAAATGCGCACTTGGTCCACGCACCTTTCATCGGCAGCCAGCGTTCAGGAGGAGAAGACGGCCAATCAGATGTGGGATCGGCAAGCGAAATGCTGAACGCTGGCGTCGATGCACGAGAACACGAGCGCAAACGCCGTCACCCATGTCTCCTCCCGAGTGTGCCCCCAATTAAGGGTTTACTGGATCTGCTGCCGAAGTCAATCGACGACCCGAAAGCGCTCGGGCAGCTGGAAGTGCTTCAAGTTTGCCACTCAGACTATCGATCCGAGAAAGGATGCGTCCGTCTGCGTGTCAACGACGACGAGCTCTCAGGTGGCATCGAAAGTGCAAAAGAAAACGCTCAGCGAAAGTGGTCAGATGTCGTGGTGCTGGATCAAACGGGGACATCTGGAGAGGTTGAAACCGCGGACTACGGAACAAGCCGGAACTACAGTATCGGGTACTCGATCAGCACAGCTAAAGGGCGATACTCTCGCACGAAAGTGGTGATGCTGACGCCGCGGTTCATGCTCGTGAACACCCTGGGCTGTGCAATTGAGGTCTGCCATTCGTCCGCGAAATTCAGCACCACAACAACGTCGACAATCGACATCGCCAGCTCTGTGCACTTGCCGAACAATGGTATGATGTCGTCGATGAACTCTGTCGTGCACTTGGAGGCGGGAGCATATGCAGATTTCCACTGGACGCTTCGCTTCGGAAAGACTCGAGCGATTCGATGTCGCATTGCCGAATACGGCTGGTCGTGGAGTGGCGCTGTCCCCCTCGGCGAGTCGGGTGAATATGCGGTTCGAATGCGCCACGAGTCGACGCGAGAGAGCAAACTACTGCGTCTCACGTTGAAGCTCGATGGCTCGTGCGTTTGCGTGTATTTCCGTGAAGAAAGCGCCAGTGCACCTCCTTACCGCGTAGAGAACTACTCGCTGGAGACCCTCCGAATCCACCAGTACCGCGTGCGACGAAGTGAAATCTTGCTCCCTCACCACAGCCTTGACTATGCGTGGGACGAGCCAACCCAAGAGCGAATGCTGGTGGTCGACATGCTTCCGTCAGCTGCTGGGGACAACAGTCGACCGCTCCGCATTGGAACGTTCGCACTCGACAAGATTCAGCGTTACCCCGACGCTTTAGGTGGGACGCTAGGCATCGAGGTCTCGACTGATGGTCCGACTCGAGTGCTTCGCTTCACGGACGCTCGACTTCGAGGCGACAGAGATAATGGCATTCTGGCGCTCGCGTCTGAGGCCATTGGCGCAAAAGCGAAGAACCTGGGCCAGGATTTCCTTCGCCGGTTCGTCTCTGCGCCGTCCCTCCACTTGTCGATCCAATTGCAAGGAGTCGGAATCTCTCTAGTGGACGGCGTTCCAAAAGAGCTCGTGTACGCATCCATCTCTGGCATCAACCTCGAGATGATCGTGAGCGAAGAGGATCGAGAGAAGAGCAGCGCCTTTATTGCTGGAAGCGATGCCACGGTGTCGCGATTAGAGCGCGAGACCACCCCGCGAATCATGGCTTGTCGCTTCGAGATCGGCGACATCCAGATTGACAACCAGCTGCAGACAACACCGTTCCCCGTGCTGTTGCGATTCTCGAACTCGGCGTCACGGTCGCAAAACGTGGATGGCGAGGTTGTGAATGTTCCAGCGTTGCAGATTTACCTGGTCAAGCATGATGAGTACGCAGGCATCAACTTCATTCGGTACTTTAGCGCCAGGGCGCTTCCTGTGCACATCCGTGTCGACGGCTCGCTGCTTTCTCACTTGGCACCGCTTGTGATGCATGGCAACGCGTACGGGACAGCAGACCACCTCGGAAAACCGAAACGTGGTGGCGGTGGAAGCACGATCTCCCAGGGCCTTCGAAACAGTTTACTGCTTGAAGACTTCAACGCGAGTCTGGAGGTGAATGTGAAGATTCTGGAAGCCATCCGCGAAGAAGAAGCGACCACTTCTGTTGCACCGTCGAACCTGTCGATGCACACGAACCGCTCGAAACCGGAGGGCAACAGCGCTGGGGTGAACAGCGACGGGGCAGAAATCGCCACGTCGTACTCGACAACCTCCATCCCGTTTTACCCGACGCAGGGCAGGTTTACGAGCAAGGAGGAAGACAAGAAGCTGTACTTCGAGGAGTTCTACATCGACCCGATCCGAGTACGTACTCTCCGCCAGGCTTTGCTCTTCCCAATGATTTGCGTTTCTGTGTACTTACCAACAATTTCTATTTTCTATTTTTCTAGGCAACCGTGAGTTTCTCGTTTGGGAGTGGTGTTGGCGCCATTGCGGGTGAACACTATGGCTCTCTCTCGAGCTCCTCGTATGCCGACTCGTCGCGAGAATCGTCAGTGATCACAGTTGGTCCTCTGCGCCTCATTTTGAACGCCATCGGTACAAGTCTTACGAAAATCGCGAATGCGCCGTTCAAGCTGAAGAGACTGGAGATCAGTCACTCGTTCGTGCAGCCAGACGCGCTGGCAACGCGGTTAACGTCTCATTACCAGAGTGAAGCGCTTCGACAGGCGTACGTGATCTTGGGAAGCGTTGACGTCCTCGGCAACCCGATGATTGCATGGAAGAACCTGAAGGTTGGTTTCCACGACTTCATCTACGAGCCGGCGTATGGCATCACCAAGGTAAGTGCAAGACCGCGACATATTAGTCTTCGTTGTGCAAGGCTGCTTTAACCCTCTCGTTTCTGTCTCACTTGCTGTTTTGGCTGTGTAGAGCCCAAAGGAATTCGCGTTTGGAATGGGGAGAGGCACGCTGTCGCTCGTTCGAGCATCGGTATATACCTTTCTGGACTTCAACTCACGTATCCTGACGGCGAGCTCTCTCGGACTCTCCGAAGCGTGTCTCAAGCTCGATGACTACACGGGGTACCCAGCAACGCGCAACATCTACCAGGGCTTCGCGCAGGGTATCTCGGGAATTGTCGTGTCACCGATTCACTCCGTTGAGGTCAACGGCGTCCGTGGAGTCATTCCAGGCATCTTTGCAGGTGTCTTTGGTCTCGTCTTAAAGCCGCTTTTGGGTTTTTCGCTGGCAGCAGCAACGACAACTGCGACACTGCGAGACGCTGTGGACCCCAACACGAAGGCGCTCTTGATGCGCGTTCGCCCGCCTCGCTTCATTGACCTGCGCACGCGACGGCTCAAGGTGTACTCGTACGTCGAGTCGCTCGGCGAAGAGATTGTGAGCAAGCTGCGCGGCGGACGGTACCGCGCCGACGGATATCTCGGCCACGTCGACTTGAAGCAGAAGTGTTTACTGGTCACGCGCAAGCGTATCCTGCTGCTAGAAGTGCGTGGCGCGCAGAAGTACGAAGTCGACTGGGAGCTACTGGCGGAAGAGATGATTCTCGTGGAGAGCAAGGGCCACGACGAGATGACGATCTACTACATCCGCGAAGATTTTGGCCAGCAGCAGCAGCAGCAGCAGCGCAGCCGCGTGCCTGTGGCGCTGAACGGGATGCTCATGAGCAAGTACGTGGTCGCTCTTCCCGACAACAAGATCCTGTTCGTGCGCGCGATGCTGCAGCAGATGGAGCGTTCGCTCATCACCAAGTTGAACTCTGGTTGCGCGAGTGGCGGAAGTGGGGGCAACTCAGTCGACCAAGTTGGTCAGGGAGGCTGGGCCGTGGCGGCGTCGCCGATGGATCGCTCCCCGTGGCCACCGTCGCACCAGCAACAGCAACGAGGCGGCGCGCTCGAATACCCAATGTTCCGCATCCCGGCGCTGCTGCCCGCGAGCAGGAGCTTCACGAGTACGAGCAACGTCCCTCATTAGACAAGACAAACTTATGACTGAGCTCACAAGACGATTTTGTATCAAGAAAGACATGCTCATATTACTGTAAGTGCCACTTGCATGGCTACACTGTACTTCTCCTTGCTTTGTCTCTAGCTGATAGCTCCCTGTTCATGTTTCTACTGCTCATCAGCGGCAGCCGTGGCGTTCGACTTGAGCTGCGCGTTCCACATGCGGTGATAGATGCCCTGTGGCTGCGCCACGAGCTCGTCGTGGTTGCCGCGCTCGGCGATCTGACCGTCGTTGAGCACAATGATCTGGTGTGCATTACGGATCTGCAGTACACACAAGAAGATACAAGCTAATATAGTCAGGCGAGAGTCACAGAGTATGCAGTGAGCCCAAACACAAGCCAACGCAACGTACCGTCGACAGTCGGTGAGCGATGATGAGCATCGTGCGGTTGGACTTGAGCCGGTTGAGCGCCTTTTGGATCTCCTGCTCCGTGACCGTGTCAAGCGCCGAGGTAGCCTCATCCAGGATGACGAAGGGGGGATCCTTGAGCAGCGTGCGCGCGATGGCCACGCGCTGCTTCTCACCGCCCGAGAGCTTGAGCCCGCGCTCGCCCACCTTGGTGTTCCACTGCTCGGGCATGCCCATGATGAAGTCGTAGATGCGCGCGTTCTTGGCCGCAGCCTCGACCTGCGCGAACGTGGCGTTCAGGTTGCCGTACTTGATGTTGTTGAGGATCGTGTCGTTGAAGAGCACCGTGTCCTGGGGCACGATGCCGATGGCCAGGCGCAGCGAGTGCTGCGTGACGTCGTTGATGTTCTGGTGGTTGATCAGGATCTTGCCCGACGAGCACTCGTAGAAGCGGAAGAGCAGGCGCGAGATCTATGAGGTTCATACAAAGGAAAACAAAGGTTGGCGTTTCGATTAGTGGCTTGTACAAGTAAATGAAGTGGGCAATTTGCGCGTCGGCGTTTACCGTCGTCTTGCCGGCGCCCGTCTCGCCTACTAGTGCCGTCGTCGTGCCCCGTGGGATCTCGAACGTCAAGTCCTTCACGCCGCTCTCCGCGCTCTGCGACGGGTAGTGGAAGAAGACGTTCTTAAAGGCCACGTCGATGCCGTTCTTGAGGTCATACTCGCAGACCGTGAGCTCCTTGGCGTCCGGCACGTCCACAATGTCCGCCTCGACCGACAGCAGCTCACTCAGCTTCTTCATGTCCACAACCGAGTTGATCACCATATTGTAGATACCGCCCAAAAAGAAAAGCGGCTGGAAGAGGTTGTTCAGGTACACAGAGATGGCGACGAAGGCGCCAATGTCGATGTTGCGACCGGAGCTCTCAACCACGTGTGGCGCCGCAAGCCCCAAGGCCCCGAGGATCGTGAGCTGGATGATCAGCGACTGGGCGCCATTCAGCACGCTGAGCGACGCCTGCACCGAGATCGAGTAGCGCTGGTACTTCTCGATCACTTTGGTGTATGAGTCCACCTCGTAGCGCTCGTTGGAGAAATACTTGATCGTCTCGTAGTTGATGAGCGCGTCCGTGGCCTTGTCGTGGTACTCGTTGTCGTGCTTCGTGGACGCCTCGCGGTACTTCTTACGCCAGAGCGTGATCTTGATCGTGAGAAAGGCGTAGACCACAAGGCTCGAGAACGCGATGAACGAGAGGCTCGCGAGCTGGAAGTGCACAGCGAAGATCACGATTACGACCACGGATTCAGCCAACGTTGGGAACAGGTAAAGAAACACGTACGAGACGACCGCATTGGCCGACTCGACGCCGCGGTCCATGGAGCGCAGCACGTCGCCCATCTTCTTGCGCACATGCCAGTCGTACGACAGCGAGTGGATGTGCTCATACGTGAGTGTGGCCAGCTCCACGTACGCCGTCTGCTTGACTCGAAGGTAGATAAGCGTCTGGAGCTCCTTGAAGAGCTTCGAGATAAGCACCATGGCCGTGAAGATTGCAATGTTCGTGATCGCCAGTGTCGTGTCCTTCGCCAGCAGCGCGTTCGTGGCTTTGGCCATGTACAGAGGGGACGCAATATTCGCGAGCTTCGAGATGATCAGCACCACGTACGTGCTCGATGCGCGGATCTTGTTGGCCGCGCCGTGTGGCCAGAAGTATGGCTTGAGAATGTAGACCATCTTGACGAACGAGATGCCCTGTGGCTTGGGCGGCTCCGACGGGTCCGCAACTGGGGCGTCCAAGTTGTCGGCTTCTTTCGAGGCCGGTGGAGTCACGAGCTGGTCCAGCAGATAGTTGAGGTTCACGACCTCGAGCACCGTGAAGATGAGCGGCAGAGAGTTGGCGATGTTGGCGTCTACAAGCAGGTTCTTCACCTCGTCCTCCTGCGAGTACGAGTCCAGAGCGAACGAGTCGATCGCGAGCACGACGAGAAAGGCCAGCGACACGGCGTAGCACGTCCACGAGAGCACCTTGGTGTTCGGGTACGACATGGCGAGCGTGAACAACAGGCTCTTGGCGAGCGTCACGGCCACGGGCACGCCCCAGAAGCGCCACTGCACGTGCGTGGGGCGCAGCAGCCAGTCGAAGCTCCAGAACCCGGTGTTGCCGAGACTGAGCCACGCCACGAGCAGCAGCGACACGAGGTCCATGACGAGCAGCAGGATCTGGCTGAACTGGAGACATAACATTTGGCTCTGACCGCGCTTCTTGCCGCCGGCCGAGTCCTCGGGCTCGATCCAGCGCGACATGGTCTGCTTCTTACTCGCGGCCTTGGTTTCCCCGCCAGCAACATCAGTCGCGAGCAGCGGCGTCTTCTCCTGCACGGGCGCCATCCTGTGCGATGGTCAGTTGATCAGGTAGTTGTCGCTCTTTTAAGAAGGGGAGTCGTCTGCGAGCGCGCGCGAACTGCAGGACGCAGAGAGGAGCGCAGGCAGAGAAAGAGAAAGAGAGAGAGAGAGAGAGAGAGAGGACTGGTAGTGGAGGTGTCGTGCAAGGGAGGGTGCGGCGTCGCTTGGTGGCGAAGCGTCCGTCCGTTCTCGCGTTCTTCCAGCTCCTGCGACGACTGCGGAAGAAGATGGAGGCGACTGACTGACGTGGCTGTGTGGCTGCGACGGATCTGATTTTGAGAAGGTGACGTTGGTGTGGTCCACCTCATAGCATGAAGCGAACTACTTTCGGCATTGGTGGCGAACATTAGTTGTCTCGAACTACCGCAGCGCGCAGTCGGCTTTTTCTAAGCGACACAGGTCTGCGAGGATCCGCTCGCTGTCCATGCGCGCCTGCGAGTTCGTGAGAGGAGCCCGCTCTCTTGCTTCGCCATTCGTACTAATCGCAGCGGCGGCTTTGAACGACGTGAGCGCGTCGGCTTCCCACAGCAGGTCGCTCGAATCGACGCTGGTCGAGTGGCTTCGCTCTCCTTCACTCTCGCTCGCGGATTCGTTTTCTTCTCCCAGGTTGAAGATCTCTGCCGACGCTGGCTTTGGAGACTCGAGTGTTGAGTTCACCGACGTGCTGCTCGCTTCGCCTTCGTCGGAATCGACATTCAACGTTGAATTTCCGTCATTGGTTCCAGAAGACGACTGGTCGTCGTCCTTGACGAGGTGCTCAACTGGAGGATTGTTGTGCTCTTCAGATCCAGCGTCTTTGGTAGAGGCGAACACTTGCGCTTTGGTCGTCGTGTCAGCCGTCACAGACACAATCGCAAAGCTCCCGCCAGTGTCAGGAGTCGAGGCGACCGTGCTGCTAGGATCCTTCGCCTTGTCATTGTCGGTCAGGCTTTCACCAATCTCCAGATGCTGCAGCATTGCGTCCATCACGCGCCAAACCATGTTCTCATCCCCTTGTGTGACAGATGTTGGGAAACTGGTAGCGACATCCAAAGGTGCTGTTTGATAGCCATAGCCATTTGGAGCATCACTGTCTCCACAGTTCACGTCAGCTGCAGCTGCTGGATCGAGTCTCGGAGGAGCAATGGTTGTTGACTCGGCACGAAAGCTCGTCGTGTTAGAAAGCGACTGGTGTGCTTCGTCACCACTCGCGTCTCTTGCATCAAGCTCACCCGCGACTTCAGCCGGAGACGTTGGCTTTGAAGTAGCCATCTCAAAAGCAGGACTTCTCACATTGTGACGGGCTTCCAATAGGCCGAGGAGGCGGCAGACCTCGTCCACAACGCACTCAAGCACTTCAGCCACCACTCCCACAATTGAGTGCGAAGGCAACGATACGTCGTCGAGTGGACATACGTGCTCTTCCGTGGTAACGTCAGCTTCCTTGCTCCGTACTACTTCCTGGTTTGAAGGTTCAGCTCGATCCAACCAATCTGCTTGAAGAGTGCGGGGCACATCTATTACACCAGCGCCGTCTCCCGAACCGACTGCCGCTAAGTCATTGCTCTTGATGTCTTCACTTGCCTTATCGTGCTCACCACCTTCGTGTCCACCAGAGGATTTGCAAGCAGACAGTTCCAATGAACTCTTTTCACTATCGGAAGTTCTTTCAGGTTCCCGCTCCTCCACTGGATCGGCGCCGCAAACCTGGTGCACGATGGACTGAAGTGTTTCTCGTGGAACGAGCTGTGCTTCGAAACTGTCGTCGTCGATTGCGCGGTGCGCTTGCTCTTGCACTACCACTGCTTCAGATCCCCCGGACTGCATTTCCTGTACAGGCTTATCGCTCGAAGGGCGATCTTCCTGAGAAGTAGCTACACCTGTGACACAGACCTCGCGCTCCGAGTCAGTGCTCACGAGCTTGCTGGTGGCAGTCTCCTCACTTTCATCACCGTCGTCACCAACACTTTGGGCAAGTTCATCACTCATTTCGCCTCCCGCTTGGGCGCACGCGTCACCTAGAGCCCAGCCTTCAGCGAACCTCAGCACGTCATCGTCAGTGCCTTCGCTCCTGGTGCTTTCAGAGTCATCCTGCTCAGTACCAGCCTCATTCGCCACGCCTTCGGGTACATCATCGCGCTCTTCGGCAGCCACGAGCTCTTCACTTTGCGGAAGTTCATGACCTAGCGTCACAGTCGACCCAGTGTCTACAATCCCCATAGCATCGTCACTTGGGTCGCCTTTTTGTGTTAGCACATTCTGTCTTCGGCGCTGCTCTCGCCAGATCGCTTGGATGCAAACAGCCGCCTCGAGCTTCTCCATGGCCTGCTCCCGTCGCATCAGCTCAGTTTGAACCCGCTTGCGCGCCTTGCAGCCTCTCCACAACGCTTGCACGCACACTGCCGCCTCAATGCATTCCATCAAAAAGTCGTGCTGCTCTGCACGGAGTCGACTCTGTCGTCGTTGCCAGTGCTTCTGCACTTTGCGTACAGCAACATTCTGCTCTCTCACGACAGCGAGTCGACGCACAGCATGACGCCACCAGCGTTGGACGCTTCGCACGCTCTTCATCACATTTCGCCATCTCCGCTGGTACATCCACACGCAAACCACCCCTCTGATGATCGACAGTGCGCTACGAAGGCGCATGCAGAACTGAGACGCAAGTCTCTGTCGGGTCCAGCACTGCAGAACCAGCACCATGCGCTTCTGACGACCCCAAGCACGAACACAAATGAACCGCCGCGTGTGCTTTTGAAGGATCTGCGCCGAAAGCTGTCGCGCGAGGCTCATCATCGCTCTCGCCTTGCGCTGCAGCTGGTGGTGCACAAAACCCTGCAGTCGCGAAGCCGCCTTCAGCCGCTGTTTCACAAGTCTGTCAGCAGTTTGCAGTTTTTCAAGCTCCTTCCTAGCTTCCCGGACTCGATAGAAGCACTGGAGTGTGATCGCAGCGTTCAGTCGCTGCAGCTTGATCGCCTGGAACTGCTTCTGCTCGAAACGCGAGCGAATCTTCGACTGCAAAAGGATCGAGGCCTCGTGATGATGTCTGCGTTGCCTCTCACGGTCTTGAAGCAGCTGATCATGCTTCTCGAGCGTCTGCTGGACGCGTACTGCTTGTGCCTCGGCCTGGATCACCTCTTTCTGCTTGGTGAGGTGAAGAATCTGAAACTTGCGCTGCAGCTGCTGGTACTCGGAGCTCAAGTTTGCATACTTCTGCTGATCCAGCGCTTGAACCATCTGTGCAGCACGGAGTTCGTGGCGCAAGTGAGAGTTCTCCTCATCTTTGGCATCCAGTCGCTCGTTCAGAGCGTTCACTTGAGCTCGGAGGACCTCAAGCTGCTCGTTCGATACCTCATCATTCGTTGAGACTGTTGAATGTCTACTGTGGGGCTCTGTGGCCCTTGAGCTTCGCGAATGGCGGCGAGTTGACACCAACTCAGGCAGTTCGAGCTTGCATGGCGAGGCTGCCTTGTCATTCGCAGTGGACCCGGATGCCATTGGAGGGAATGGTGGCGGTGGTGGTGCACTAGGAGGTCCTCGGCTTTTTCGCATTGTAGCTGTTGTTGCACCAAGGTCCAGAG
Organism: Globisporangium cederbergense; assembly: GCA_023334245.1. NCBI lineage: Eukaryota > Oomycota > Peronosporomycetes > Pythiales > Pythiaceae > Globisporangium > Globisporangium cederbergense. The sequence goes on from JAASGO010000347.1 coordinate 12,606, forward strand.
TTGAACCAACTTGAGTAGGTCGAGTGACCGATGCAGAGTGTGCGTTCGTGTCTTCTTTGCGCTTCGTTCGAAGCTCGCGCTTGCAGTGATCGCCCCCAATAGGCAGCTGTGCGAAGCTTTGGACCTCTCGGTCATCTTCAGTCTCACCATCGTCCATAATCGAGATGTGCGCCTCTTGCTCGTGTTGCTTGCGCAACAGGAAGGTGACGTACTCGCTCCACTTGATTTCCTACATTGAGTATACATATTGTGTATGTGAGTTGTTGTCGCTGTCATATAGAGTGAAGAGCTGTAGCTGGACAACTGCATGGGTTTGCGTGCCACCTGGTCGTGATTTGCGTCCATGTCGGCGAAGAGCTCTTCGAGTTGCTTCTCTGATGGGGACGCGGTCGAACCCATCGAGACATCACCAAAGAGACTCTGGATGAGGCTTTGTCCATCCGATGAGGATATCAGCGCTACAATAGCAAACACAATCGAATTCCACATGAGTACACACACATACCCAGGTTGTGATGACTAGTAGTTACAGAGGTTCTCCTTGCCGTCCTTGTGGTGCAGAAAGAGCTGTTTGAGCTCGCTCAGGTCGATGCGGCCGTCCCCGTTCCCGTCCAAGAAGTAAAAGAGCTTCTTCCACACAATCAGACTCTCGGATTTCGTCACCTGGCGATGCGAGCGCGTCACAGAGTAACAAGCTGGATGATTGGCAGCCAAGACTAGCGGCTGTAAGGCATCCTTGCTACGACCGCCACCTCCGCCACTGCGACGTGTTCTCTGAGGGTGAAATGCGATGCTCATGCTCACAATGCCCGCTCTCTTGCTCTTGTCGTGTTTGTCGTGCAGCAAGTAACACTTGAGCTGCTGGCTTGTGAATAGATCATCATCACTTGCTGCTACCACAGGAGATGTAAGGAACGCGTGTAGATCCACTGCACATTCTCCCAAACAGACCTCCTGGATGGAGCTTGCAAAGGCTATCCACTGGACGAGAAGCGCTGGGATCTCTCCTCGTGAAGTGCCATCACCTCCGGTGTCATCGTCTCTCGAAGAATCGAACGGTATTTCGAGTGTCGCAACGTGGGATCCCAAAGTATCCACCATGGGCGTTGCGAACGCCTTGCGCTTCCACGTGCACCTCACAAACTCCTTCTCGATCGGGATTCTCATCTGCGACTCGGAAAGCGGGCGTGTGGCCCCAAGATGGAGCTTGAAGACACCAGTGAACGCCGGAACGAACTTCGTCTGCACGAGGAGCTGCGTCTCTAATTCCTCGCAGCTCCCACGATCGCTATCAACATCAGCAGTGTTGCAAGTCAAGGTGATCCACTCCTCACTCGTCTCCAGACGCAATCGATCGATCGCTAAGCTTCCAACCAGAGAGTAGCCAAGCGAGTCCGAGATGAGCTCGAACTGGAGCCGGCCAAACGGATTCTCGACCGGCTGATTGGCCACAAATGACTCACTTGTCCACACCCAACTCCCCTCTTGGTTGCGTAAGATCGCTTTTCGCGTTCGACCACACTTGACAGCTTGAGTAGACGAAGCTTTGCCTTGAACGAGTGAGATCTGGACAGCCGCAGCCGCGCCAGGCTGAATCTGCTTCAAGATTCGGTGATCTCCAGCGGACTGAGGCACGAATGACTCCTTCACTTGGACGTAGAGCTTCCCACTGAGCTCTTCAGCGCACCCTACGCTCCGTCTTGAGGTCGAAGAAATAGTGAAACTCAACTGAACCTGAGCTGTAGATCGAACAATGGACGCCTGATCTGCCTCGTGCATCTGGTACCAGGCTCTCTGCGCTTTCTGTGAGAAGAGATGCTCTCGCCAGCCTTTCCGCAGTGGGAAGTGCACGTGGCCACGCGGTTTTCGCTCGAGGTCACACAGCTGCAGAGCGAGCACGGCGCCCTCGTGACCTTGGATATCAGAGACTGCCGCTGTCAAATCCACTATGTGGGCATCGCTAAGGTCGATCACGTCGTCCGCATAATCTGAACCTGCAAGCAGCTGGATGCTGTCTTCGTACAGCATCAGGTGGTCTCCATTTCGACTCTGTTGGCTTTCTGTGTTCACTTGACTCAGCTTTACGACCTGAAGGCTCGCACTCGAAGCCAGCGATGGCAGCAAGCCGCTTGCACCTCTCAGTCCTTTAAGCTGATGGATAGTGAGCTCCAGTCGCTCTTGCGAGGCCAAAGACTCAAGCTTTTGACTGTGCGTTCGATCGAGAAACTGGATTTCAAGCTCGAGCGTGCCTTCTTTCCTCAGTTCGCCGCTTGATGATCCATTCGACGCATCAGCTACTAATGAGGCAAACGGGAGTGTGAATGCCACGAGATGCTGCTCGTGTGTGATGCTTGGAAACAGTGGGAGGCTCAACGAGCCGACCAATTCGTGTGCGCCATCGAGAGTACAGCACTTCTTGAAGATCTGGAGTCGGATGACTGGCGTTGCACCGCAGTGTAGAGGGAGAACGAGATGCTCGTTCCATGCAACTAAAGTCGTATCACCTGGAGTGTAGGATGCGAACCTACAACAAACAAATAAACAGCGCATAGGCATCATCAACAGAGCGTTACATGCTTTTAGCCAAGACATGAGAGTCACAGTGTTGCAAACAAACCGTTTAGCGGTTATCATACCTGGTGCTGACGCTTTTCGAACCGAAGTTTGCGGAGACAAAGAACTGATCCGCCTCTACAGCTCCACGGCGCAGGAAGCTGCCGTTCGCAGTGCGGATGTGGAAGCACACTTCGCCGTTCACTTGAACTGCCCGGGACTTTGTCGTCACGCTCGCAGTCAAAAGGGAAGCTGGCGTTTGCATCCCAGTGACTAAGCGGATGGTCACCAGAAGTGGGATGTTCAGAAACCCATTCTGCTTATTCTCGACTCGCTCATCACCCCCACTGGCATTTCCGTCAGATGAGTCGATGGGTACGAGCAGCAGCAGACACATGGGGGAGCTACTTGGCTGTGAAAACAACGCACAGAGGTCCAGCGTGTATACACCAAGGCACTGTTCACTTCCACCACGGTCACCGGTTGACTTGGTCGGTCTTCGATTTCGCTTGTTGATCGACTTTGTTGTGTTCAGTGAGCGACTTGAGAGTCTTGAGGCTGAAGAGGAACTCTGTAACAACTGAGGTTTTCTCCCACCTGCTTCAAAATTCGCTTGTGCGCTGCGGATCAAGAGCTCGAGCTTCAACGCCGGCACCAAACGGTCCTTGGAGGACCACGCCACACTCGAGCTCGTGAAGGTCTCGTTCCAGCTGACCTTTCGGTCCCCACACGCGTTGGCTTCCACGATTTCCTGGGAACTCGACAGCTCGCTCCATTGAGATGATGACAGCATCTGAAGGCGAACTCGCATCGAATCACCGTTCGAGACGCTCTCTAGAGACGGCGGAGGGTATGCATCGACGACTTTGACCTCCAGTACGCCACGACTCTCAGGTTGACCTCCAGACGATGATGCGTACTTGACATCCGACAGGATCGATGATGCGGTTTTCGTCTCCAGGCAGGACGGTGACGAAGTAAGCGAAGGGGTGGCTAGAATTTGCATCGCAATCAACATTTCTCCGCAGACCTCACTGTCAACTGTCAACTTGCAACTCGAGCTCTTGCTTGAAGCGTTGGTCTGGTTGGAAGTCGATAGGCTCAACCGCTTCTTCTCTACTCGGGTACCGTCACCGCTGCTAATTGAGTTTGACTCGAGGCCGAGTAGAAGAAGCTCTGGGGTGAGGGAAAATGAGCAGCTCCCGAGAACGTTGTTACGCTCGCGGTGACTGAAGCGGCAGAGCTCGACGAAGAACACTTCAGTAGCAGCGCTCTCGGTTGTCATCTCAATCTCGTAGACTAGTGCTGCTTGAGTAGGCTGATGAGACAATGGCTTGAGACCACCGGTATCCCAAGGCATAGGTGAAGACTTGAACGCGTGTTGGCGGCTAATGCTGCTGGACCAGAGCTTGATAAACACTTGAGGACAGGGGTTCGTTTGAATGTTCGAAGGTTTGAGGTCCTGGATCTGCAGCTTGACTCTTGCTGACGAAATCGGTGGTGTGTTGTGTCTTAACGGCGACAAAAGCTTCGATGATGAGTCTGTAGTGCAAATGCTGATCACTGTGCAGATGGCACCAGCAAATTTGCCAGCTTCGTCGAGGAGCTTGAGCTGCGAGGGCCAGTCGAGTACTTGGGCGTAACCACCTTGGATGAATGAAGCTAGGCCGACGCAGAAGGAGAGTGACCAGTCTCGCGATCGTTTCGAGCGGATCTCGACCTCAAGGCGAAGTGCACCTGTACCGACTTGAAGCGCATCGAACACACTTGGCGACAGCTCAAAGTTGAGCGGCGGGGCTGCACTCGAACTCGTGTCACGTGAGAACCGGATGCATACACCTGTTGCACAATTGCCGCAGTGATTGGCATCGACTTGAGCACTTTGCATGGGCAAATCTGCGCGAGAGGCGCCACCATTCGGCAGCAGGCGACCTCGAATAACGATGTCGCTTGATTTGCCACTCGCTACCATCCTATCAAGAATATTGGAGGGAAGTCGACAGATTCCACTGATCGTGAGGCTGAGAGCACTTCCAAGCGACAGACTTTGCCGTGTCGCCAAGCTGCTTGTCTGTAGCCCCGCCGATGCTTTACAGGCGGCGTCAGCATATTGAGCCTCTTTCGTGCCGTTTCCAGGATCATCGCCACCTTCGTCGTCACCACCTGGTGACCAGAAGCACGCGAGCAGCAACTGAGGGGTGACCGATGCTTCGCTATCCCCAGTTTGTACAACATTCTGCATTGCTACGCTCTTGATCGACGGACTTGTACTGACCCCGCTGAGCAAGTCCCAGTTCGTGAAATCCAGCTGCGCAAAAGCGATCTCTTCTTGCACTGGAAATGTGCTTTCATCCATGAGCCGGAGCTTGAGCTTCAGGGCTGAGGCGATCGAGAGATCTACTAGAAAGCGAAAGTGGTGGTTCCAAACAGCAACTGGGGCTTGGAAACTTACTGGAACATCTTCACTGGAAGCGAGGCTTTGCTCGCTCCAGAACGCCGCGTCGGATCGATGCGGCTCGCTTTCATCTTCTAGTGCAGCTGTGACGAATGGAACGCGCGAGGTCTATAGACCATAGAACACAGCATACAGATATCTTAACGATGTTGATACACAAATCCATAGCTCGGAGCGATAGCAAGCTCACCTCAAGACCACCGCACGCAATGGCTGCAATGGTGAGCGTTCCTTCCCCACTCGTGCGCTTTTCATTTTCACACCCTGCTAAAAGGCTAGGGCTGAATGGTGTCAAACTGCTGCTGCTACTGGAATGAAAGTCCAAGGAGGCATTCAACGTGAGTTTTCCTGCAAAGCCTCGTCCTGATTTCTGCGCCAACATGAGCTCAAAAGGCTCGTCCGGCTGCCTCTCCATCACTTTCTGCATCGGAATGCGACCGGTGCCGATCTGTTCATGACTGAACTCGCTGGAGCCAATCTCCCAGACCTCGATGACTAGGTCACACACACCAAAAGCGACCAGCGACTTGACACACGCGAACGAGAAGACCTGAAGTACGATGACTTCGTCCCACGTGGTCTCAGATGAACTATCTTCGACCGTTAGGACGTTGCTGGTGACGCACTGGTTGCCTGGGTCAACAAACACCTTGGCACGAAGCCGTCTTCGTCTGACTGGCTTCTCTGAACTTGTGGTACGCAGGTTCGCACAGCTGATCAAGTGAACGCAGAGGCTTGCGAGTCGATCTTGATCTCTTGTCTCATCGAGCAAGTCGAGTGAGATCGACACACTTGTCTGCTGTATACCCACCGTGGTTGGTGCGAGACGTTCCTGCACCTGGGGTACTGAATGCGTGCCGTCAGCCATCTCCACTCATGCGGTCGCGCTTGTTGTGGAAACCAAGGCGGTGGTGATGGAGACATGTGATGCACGGAGCATGGTCGAGAAAGAAAGTGTCGCTTGGTGCCGTGGGGCGCGAACTGCGCCGTTTAGAAGCTAGATCCTTTTAAAATAGACCCGATACCCAGCTTCAGCTTCCGATGATGCACTTGTTTGCATCGACAGCTGAAAGCTATGATAAGCTACCAGGTCTTCAAACGTGGTACATGGTGTCTTCTATCGCACTGCAAGCAGCAGCCTATCGCTCTGGTCGGTAGAAGCGTCGGTGCTCTCGTCGTCGATTTCTTCAGCAGAGGCCCTGCGTTTTTTGTGGCTAGCTGCCTTCAACTGCCTGAAACCTTGCAAAGCTGCGGCACGTCGCCACTTCAACGCCATTCGAGTGAGCAGCAAGAGTAGTGCGGCAACAGCGACCATAGCTACGATCTCCCATACGCTGAAGGGCATCGTGCGATCCTGACGCGGCCGGCCATTTGGCCACGCGTGGTCCGAGACGACCCACATCGAGTCCTTCACGCCGCCATTCTCGACCATCTTGTTTGCGACAAACTCAAACTGTATGTGCGTCGCATTGTACACGTGCACGCGACCGTAGCCGTACTCCTGAAGCACGCGGAGACTCCAGTCGCGGTCGTAGTAGCCCTCCGAATCCACGTTCGCGCCGCCCGAGCCGACCATGATATGCACCGGCGCTTGAGCCACTGACAGCGTCTCTCCATAAAAGCACTGCTCGTCGTACACGGGGCACGTGCGCTCGTACGAATGATAATGTCCTGAGAAAACCACGTCTACACGGAACTCGTCGAGCAGGTGCTCCAAGTGGTTGCGCAGAAGCAGCGAGCGCCGGTAGTCGGACCTGTACGTCTCGGAGCAGTACAGCGGCCGGTGAATGTGTAGAAATAGCCACGGCGTCGTTGTGCGGTTCACGCTGCGCAGATCTTTGCGAAGCCATGAGTACATGGGCGAGCCGCGTCGAAAGTCGTGCTCGCTGCTGAGCACAGTGTGATGCGTGAGTCCCATTTCAGTGCTGTACCAGAACACGCCGTTGCCGTTCGCTGGCATCTGGAATCGCTTGGACATGGGGATGCCGCACTCACCGCCCGAGTCAAAGCCGCCTGTGTGATCATCTTCGAAGAGCGGATGGGCTGGAGATTTGGTGGAGCCAACACCGTTCCTTCCTTCTTGGTAGCCATAGTCTAGCAACACAGTCCACAGTGAGCTCATCAAGCACAAGTGGAGGATTGCCAAGCAGAAAGGAGGGAGTCATACCGTGGTTGCCGACGCTGATCATGTACGGCACGCGTGAGGCGGTGCCCTGAATGAGAAACCCAAATTGGTCCCAGAGATACGTCGAGCCGCGCGCATACGATAAATCACCGACATGGAAGATCGCAGCGTACACGTGAGCCTGGCCCTCGAGACCCTGCGCAATGTCGCGATCGATGCGCTGCATCGTCGTGCCGCAGCCACCCTGGACCATGAAGTCGCCCGTCGCAGTCACTGTCGCTGCGAGGTCGCCAAAGACTGCAAAGCTCATGGTGCTCGAAGATGAAGGTGCTGTCCCTGGCGCTGGCGGTACAAAGAGCTGCTGGATGTCGCTCATGGAACCCATCGACACACTCTCGTTCTTACTCTCATCGCCGACGCGATAGAAGTACGTTTCGTTCGGCTCTAGTTCTGTCATGACTGCAGTGTACATGTGGCCTGGGTCTCGGTAATAACGCGGTGAGACTGTAGTCGCTGGCCCCGCGCACATGTCACTCGACGCGTAGCTCGTCGAGCTCGCAACAGCTTGAAGCGTCAGGCTCGTGTTGCTCGCGCCGTACTGGACCACCGGATTTGCTAACAACCCCCCACCGCTTGTCCACGTGACGCGCATCTCGCCGATCTTTTTCGTGAGCGCCAGATGGATCTGCGTCGGCTCGCTGGGACCACTCACGAAGCGCACAAGCGGCGACGTCGCGAGCACCTGGCGGCCCTTGGCGAGGAAGCGGAACTGCCACACGCAGCGCATGTTGATCATGGGACCGAACGTCAGCACGCCCGACGCCCGACGCCCTGTTGTCTGCGAGTCCATGTACCCGCCGTCCTCCGCATTCGCATTGCTGTCTCCATCCAGACAGTAGGCGGCGACGCGGTCGTCGGCGTCACGCGCGCTCTCCTTCGCTTCCTCGAACGCGAACGCGACGTGCACGACATCAAAGTTGCGCAGCATCGTTGCGGACACGTTGAAGGTGCGCAGGGGCGCACGCAGCACGTGTGCACCCACGGGCGTCACGGCGGAAGCGGTTGCAGGTGCTGATGATGGCGGCATGCGGAAATGAAAAGCACGAAAAGTGACATCGTCGCTGAAGCTACGAAGTTTTTATCCGTTAAAGTACGATCTATTCGGTAATCGTAGTCAGTGTATCGTAACCGTAACTGCTAGGTACGCAGCATGCATCGAAAAGACGTTTATCTTGCTTTCACTATGCTTCCGACAGGTTACGCCCAATTTTGAACAAAGTCGTTTAAGCATAGTGAAAGCAAGTCAAGCGCCTTTTTTCAGCACTTGGTTACTCAATATAAAAATGCCGAGTCTCTTCAGCAGAAGCACTGACTGTACTTGACCCTTAAGATTCTCTGTACAAGACCAAGCGCCCTATCCTAGACTACGCAGAGTGCCTCCAAGTCGATGTCCTCCAGGTAACTGCTCCACAACCGCTCGACCTTGGCCAGGTCGCAATATACGTCTCCACAGCCCGGAATCTCATCCTCCCGCTCGTTCACGAGCACCTGCACGAAGTACTGGTCCTCGTTCGACTTGCGCTGGAAGAGCCGGAACTCGACGTTGGCACCAAACGGCGCGGCCACAGACGTGCGGAAGTCGCGTGCCTCGATCTCCGTTAGGTTCGCACTGGCGGTTAACATCGAGCGGGCCGTGTACCCGAGCAGCGTGATAAGCGGCAGTGTCGTCTCAGCGTGCGCAAAGTTGATGATACTGTGCAGATCGTTGGTCTCGTTGATGCGACCGCGGAGCCCTGCGAATACATCCTGCAGTAGCACGACCGCCATCTCGTAGTTGATCGCGTGGCCCGCGCCGAGCTCGTAGAACGCCTTGAGGTCGTCCAGGTAGTCTGCCGACACGATGAGTGCCTCCGTCATGAGCGTGCACCACTGGGAAGTGATGCCGTAGAGCGCGTAATCAAACCTTTGTGTACAGAGAGAAGACGTAACCGGATGCGTGAGATCACAATCGTTCACAATAATAAAGACTGTAAGGTACGTACGCGCATGCCGAGAACGCCGCCTGCACGTCTGTGGTGGAGATGTTCGCCGCCGTGCTGTTTTGCAGTCCGAGAGCGAGCGTGAGAACCTTGCGGGCCTCGACCATGAAGTGCGAGTCTTCGAACGCAGTCATCTCCTCGATCGCGCTGGCGTTCTGCTTGACCTCGCGCGTGTACTTTGGGCAGTTGTCGTAGAACCGGAGTAGTGAGTCCTGTGTGTGAGTAGCAGCGAGAGGAGTTTGTAAGTTACGCAATGAGCATTTGATTCACAGGTTCATGACGATACTCATTCCTCACCTGTCCTTTCGGGAACTCGATGAACTTCACCGCCTCCGGGTTGGCAAAAAATTCGTTCACGTACCTGTCGATACCAAAGCGAAGTAAGTACACACACAATAAATGCGACCCATTAAGCAGCATGAAAAGCTACGTACGCCTTGGCGGACTCCTTAGTGCGCGTCACATACGTGTGGCGCACGCGGGACTTCCGCGGGACGTACGTCACCGGGTCCACGTGACCCATGCTGCGCAGCTGACGATGCGCGAGATCGTACATCTCCTGCGCGCCTGCGGCGCCGAGCTCGCCCTCTATGCTCATATTGTAAGGCAGCGAGTAGTTCTGGAGCCACGCCGGGATTGCGTCCGGGAACTGCCGAGCTTTTGCGAGCAGCGCCTCAATGTCCTCGATGTTGCCGCCCGTCGGGTATCTGTTCCATGGCGTTAGAAAGCAAAAAGAAAATATGTAAGCCATGTGTAGCTAATTCGGAAGCCAGTAGTCCAGGCTCATACACAATAGATTAAACGCACCTAACGCCGTGGCGGATGACGAGGTAGGACTGGCGCAGCTGCAGGTCCTCGCGCAGCAACGCGTTCTCGTAGGCCGTGAGCAGTTCCTGGTTGGACTCGGCGCCGTCGCGCTGATCCCAGTACGCGGTCTTGGTCGCGAAGAAGCGCGCGAACGGGTACTTGGCATCGCGCTGGATGTGCACGGGGCCGAGCTTGCCCTTGGCGCTTGCGTCGGGCGAGTCGGGCGTCATCTCGTACAATAGCGCCGTGATCAGAGCCGTGCCGATCACGAGCATCACGATCTGCCGGAAGCGCTGCGTCTTGCTGGCCGCCTCCGCCTTGCGGTGCGACGACGGTGGCGCTGACCGCGTGGACGTGGGCAACAGCGGCGATCGATCGGTGCTCATGGGTGCTGTTCCGTTGCTGGCCGTCATCGAGTCTCTCTACTGCTGGTGATGTGGGAGCTGCTCTCTCTCTCTCACGATCTTACTGTTGCGCTCCTGCTGGCTGGTGTGCGGCAGCAGCTGCCTGACGGTAGTCACTCAGCTGATTGCTCGCTGCCCACGGTCACGGTCACGGTCACCCGCCGCGCCGGCCACTGATCGATTGATCGATTGATGGGCAGTTGCGCGATCTGCACCTATTCGCCGACAGTGCCCATCCAACGAACTAGGACGGAGAAAACAATCACCAGAAATCAGAAAATGTGTAAAACGATATCGGGTTAGACACGCTGTCTGCCTTGACTTGACTTGGCTCGAACGTCCAGCAAAAGCGTATCAGAGCTCAGAGTGTTGACCAACAACGCGCCGGAGCAGCAGCAGACGAGTCGTCGTGAACTGCTTGCTGTGCCTCGACTCTGAATGCACCGGCCCCTCCTGTGTCGCTCTCTGCGCACTTCAGTTGCTTCAGTTCAGCTGCTCGCTGACCTGTCAACCAAACCAATTTCGAGAAGTGGCTACATGAAAAAATCAATCAATCAAAGAGGCTTCTGGTGTCTGCCGGATATGCATGGTCATCGTTGGTCTTGTCGTAACTTCGCACACTGCGCTTATCGTATCACAACTCGCTGCGGCGCCTACAAAGCGAGTCGTTGTTGCTCTGTCTCCAGTGCTCTCTCTCGGCCCAGTTTCTCGAGGAATGTCGTTCTCTTCAGTTGCCTGCCGTACTGGGTGGGTCTTCTGCTCTGAAATCCTCCAAGCACAAGTCACTCGCTCATCACTCACTCGTCCATCTAATCTTCATCGTCGTACTGCAGCGTGAACTCGGGGGCAGCAGAATCAGCTTCGTCATCGTCGTCAATTGGGTTCGCACTGACGGTATCTGGCATTGTCTTGACTGCTGGAGGCTGCTGCAGCTGGAGTGGTGGGAACCTTGGTGCTGAGCTTGTTGGTGGCGGCAGCGGCGGCCCGGTCGTTCCAGAAAACGATCGTGGCGGAGGAGCCATGCCCGATGGCGGCGGCGGGCCAGAGTACCCGTGCGAATTCACTTGGACAAAACTTCCGGAAGGTCCCGGAGGTCCCCGTGGTGGTGGTCCACCTACAAAGGTATCTTTAGCTCCTGGTGGTGCTCGGTCAGGGATGTTGGGACTGGCGGCTGTGGTGACTGCGATTGCGACGCTGGCGGGGTATTGCTGGTTCGGCGGACGGCTACCCGCGACGACGCCTGGTGCTCCGTTAGGGTGGTGGTGGTGGTGGGACATGGAAGAAGCACCAGTATTGTTGCCACGATCACCTTGCACTTCATTCAAGACAGGATGTGGGGACATGCCTGTGCCAAAAGCTCTATTGTGTTGTTCTTGTTGGTGCTGTTGTGGAGGTACTGGAGGGGGAACGCGGTGAGCATCATACGCATTAGCACTACCCAACGAGCCAGCAGGAGTGTGCGCAAGCGCAGGAGGTGCGAGAGCTCGAGCATCGCTTTTGCTACCACCAACGGGACTCTCTTGTCGAGACCCCGCCCAGCGAGACATGCTCCCACTCGAGTCGCGATACGCCGCGGGATCCTGCGACGCGCCGCCACCACGGAACTTTGGGGGCGCCAATCGATCCAAATCCTGTTCGCCATGAGCAAAGCTGGGTTTGTTTAAAGTCGAGTTCACGAGTTGTCAAGAGTAGTTTCACAATGTCAAAAACAAATGGTTCAACAGACACACACAAAAGAGAAGAAATTGTCAGACTCGAGCGAAATTGTCGGCTTTCGCAAAGTGGAACTGCTCGTCATTTGCGTACCTGCAGTTGGCTCCAAAGCGGCATGTGCCTCGGGGAAAGTTCTTGCAGAGCACGGTCTTGCGTCTCGTTTCGTGGAACTCGGGGCGCGGTCGCAGAGACGTCGAGCCTTGTGGGTCGTGGACATGCCTAGAAGCGACAATGTTGACAAAGAATGCAAGCGAGTTTCCGGCACATACATGAGTCCTCCATTCACAAATACACAAACTCCAGATTCCATTGCAAGATCATCATACCAGCAGCGGTCTCCGAAAGTGCATCTGCCCGCAGCGAACTTGCGGCAGATCTCGCCCGAGGTGCCGGGAATTTTGTCGCTGTGATCATCAGTTTTGTTGTGACCAGAATGTTGTGGCGACGTCATCGATCTGTCTTCGTGTCTTTCTGGCGCGACCATCCCCACAACTACTGGTGGAGGGCGACCGTACGGAGGAGCGCTTGGTGTTGCAGTTGGTGGTGGTGCAAATCGGTTATTGTCATGGAACGCATCTCTTTCAAAGCCGAAGCCTACTCTTCCGCTACCGACAGGCGGCTCGCTAGAGGAGGAGGATAACAGCGGATCTCCTCGCTGCTGCTGCGGCGGCGGCCATTCATCCGTTCTTCCGGATGGTGGGTGCAGCAGACCGGTTGGCGTTGCTCGGGCTGGTCCTGGCTGGAAATCTGGTCGTCGCGTTGGCGATCGAGATGCATCATCAGTGTACCTTGGACTCAACGTGTTAATGGGAGGTGGGCGCATCTCATCACCAGCGTTCACAGCTTTTGGGGGACCCCATCGCGACCCACGCGGCTTCTTCGCAGCGCGAGATAAATCGTGCCACTCTTCGTTACTCCCAGCATCGAAGTCTCGTCGAGCACGTCCACCTAACGCTGCGGCAGCTAGCGGTTCAGGCAAGAGTGGTGGCGCGCCGCGTCTTCTGTCTTCATTGTCGTACGCGTCTCGGTGGTGGCTGTAACCATTGTCCGACGCCCGCTTCTGCGGAGACAAATGGTGCTCGGAGGCACGAGGTGAGGGTAGCAAAGGCGCTGGGTTGTGACTCTGGTGGCCCGGCAGGTGGTGATGGTGCTGCGGCGGCCCGTCGCCTAGGATCGAGGATGAACTCTCCTGCTGGTGATCTTTCAATTCTTTCTGCTTCTTGATGATCGACAGCAGCGACGCGAGCTTACCAGCCGACGCTGTGGGCGTGGTCTCTTCGCGCTGGCCATATTGCTCCTGTAGAATTGCGTTCGTAGTGTGTTTGATTTCGTCGCAAGAACAGATAGATACAAAGGAGATAGATGGAATTAGTATCATGTAGTAGAGCAGCCGACAATGGCACCAAGAGTAAAACACCCCGTCCAATAGAGAAGGACTGCAGGAATGTAGTTTCACACAATACAATCGATACACAAAGGTGAGTGGGCATTACATGTGGAGGAGCTGTCTGCTTGCTGCTGCTGCTGCTGTTGATCGAATACTCGCGTCCGCCGGCTTCTTCGATCTGGGTCGCCAAGTAGAAACCCCGCGACTGCCACTCTTGCACGACGTGCCGCACGTGTTGCTATACAACATACATCAATACATAGAAGAGACGCATGAGTACTAATACTGTAGCTCAGCCCACACGAAAGGAATCATCTCGGTAGTGTGTACCTGAGCGTCGGGTGGGATGCTCTTGATAGCCGTGATCGTGTTGCTCAGGTGGAGAGAGAAGCGCTTGGTGAACTGGTCCTTGTTTCCGTACTTGAGCTGAGACTGCAGCAACATAGGAGCATACACATACATGAACGTATCGTCTCAGCGTGCTGGATGACAACAAAGCAACTCGAAAAGTAAACTCGCTGGCTGTACCTGTCGAATGATCGCGTCCATTGCGTACAGTCCTGCCTCAGAAGGAAGGTCAGCCCGACATCCATACACAATGGAAAGAAACCAACAAATACAGTCAGCGCCCTCTCCATCGATACCATACCATACGCACGCCACATGAGGCGGCAATATGCCAATAGAATCCGCACCTGCGAGTCGGTGTTCAACGTCCGCCTTCCAGAGAAACACCTCCACGTCGTGCACCACGCGCTTGTAATCCTGTCATCACACAATGCAGTGCAAACACATACACACACACAAAATCCAACAGTCAGCCCCACCCCATTCACACAAATAGAGCGATACAATACAATACAAAGCGCCGCCCGTCTTCCTTCTTGCTCGCATGTCCACAAACTCACCTTGACGTATTTGAACGCGGCACTCGCGACGGCCTTGACGCGCGTGGCGGACGTGCCTTTCGCGCACGCGAGCCCCTCGAGCGCCTGGTGCAGCTCCGCGTGACCCTCCCACGCCTGGCTGCTGCCCATGACCCCTTGCTCTTCTGCTTCCTCCGAGGTGATGAGAGATCTGCGCAGGCGTTCGCTGCGTGTTGCTTTTTAATTTTGCTCAACTTCTCTCTCTCCGCGACCACACAGCGCAATATTTTGCCCTGTTTAAAATGGAAAGGAGGCAAACGTAGGTCATTTAGCCTGTGTTTGTGCTTGTATGGTCTACATTTCACAAAGGAGAATACGATTTTGGTCGCGTTTGTTATTTGAGCAGAATACCCGTCAAAAGCGTTTGCAGGAAGTTCTCTCTTCTCATCCTTATCTTTCAAAGCTCTTTGAAACTTGAAATTTCCACTTCTTTTCCCAAAATGTAGGATCCTATGATATAGCATATATTCACGAAAGCAGGTTACAAGCTTCTCAGATATTTCCGATCGGCACTTCATTGGCTGAAATAAATACATAAGTTCAACC
>JAASGO010000348.1:0-27513 GCA_023334245.1 Globisporangium cederbergense
GGACTCGATTGTCTGCGGCGCAAAGGTGCATTCGAGCTTCTCCTTCGCTCGCATCTCCTCTCGAACCTTGAGCCGCCTGCGAATGGCGTCCTTGCTCGATTCAGAGAGGTTAAACGGCTTGGGGATCGTGTAGCTCCGAGGCTCGTACGCCGCATTGGGGCGAAATGCTTTGTCTTCACGTTGCTTCTGCTCTGCGCGAAGGCGCTTCGCTTGCTCCTTCATCTCCAGGAACCGCCCCAATCCACGGACAATCACAGGTTTCTGTTCTGTGGAGTGTGGTGGCGCATGTCGAGATGAGTTCTGACGGGAAGGTGAAGTAGGCGATTTGTTCGCTCGACTTGCATTGCTCGCTCTTCGATCTGGAGTCTTGTGGATGTTCGGTTGGAATGTGCACTCCTGTAGCTCCTTCAGCTCCAACTCGCTTCGCTTGACCTCCAGCTCTTCTGCTTTCTTCATGCGATCCGTCTCGATCAGATGAAGGATGTTGTCGGACCTCCAGATCGACTTTCCCTTGTGTTGTGTTGTGTAGAGTTTGGAAGTGCTGCTGCTGTTTCCCTTCACTCGAGGCTTGGAGATGAGCGTCGGCTGGAAAGTGCACTCGGCTTTTTCCGCTTGCTCCATTTCCAGCGCCACTCGCGAGCGGAAACGCTTGCCTGCAAAGTACTGCTGCAGTGCTGCTCTTGAAGGCTGCGATGACTTTGTCAAGGTATGTTGCTGACGCGACGGTGGCTCTCGATCCACTCGATCAAGACCGAAACTGTTAGCAGGCTGAGCTAGCTCGTCGATCGTCGAAGGCCGACCTAGCGCTTTGGAGATCGGATTGATTACCGGCTTGAAGGTATACTTGGAAAACTGCTCATCCCGCATCCGCTGTTTCTTTAGCTCCGTCTTCTTCGGGTCGTTGTAGGTCATGCGATACAGCTTCTGGTTCTTGTTCTCGGAGAAGCGATCTGGTCTTAGCTCTCGAAGCACCGCATCAGCGTTGCCGATATCAGGCTTGAATGTGATTCGCTCACCGTCGTTTTGCGCTCGCTCGCAGAAATCTTCGAGGGCTTCTAGCTTTTCTCTCTCCTGCATCTGGAAATGCAGCTGGCGAGACACAAAATCCATTTTGAACTCGGGCTTCTGCTGCACAATCATACTAGAGTTCTCGTTGATCTTCGGAGCGAAGGACTGCTGCTGCACTGCATCGTAGTACTCCTGGATAGCAATTCGCTTCTCCATCTGCTTCTCTGCGTCACTGACAAGTCGCTCAACAACCTTTGGTGGCTTGAGCGCTCGGTAGCTGCCATCCTGATCCTCAGTATCAGATCCACAGCAGTCCTGTTGGCTTTCCAATGCTCTCTCCATGTTGACTTTCGCTGCGATTTCGCGACTGATCGGATTGATTGTGGGGACGAACGGCGCTGCACCTTCTTCTTCATGCTCCAGCTTCTCCTGAATTCGCTGAAGGTACTCCGCCTGCACACAATATCAACATCAGGTCAGCTTCCTATGCTAAAGGCCCGGGAAAAGAACACAAACATGACGTACCTTAGCTCGCTGGATGTCTGAAACTCGCTCATGAATCGGCTTATACCCGCCAATGCTCAGCATGCTCCTCGAGGTGATGTTTATCTTGGGCTTGAATGTGCACTCTCGCAGCTTCAGTGTCTCCAGTTCTGCTTTTGCGAGCTCACGCTGCTCATATTTTGCAGTTCCATCGAGGTGTAGCCGCTGAATCACGCTCTGCCTTTGCGGTTTCTCCAAATCACACCATTGCGCTCGATCTCTTGCATCTCCAATCGACTTTCGACGAGGACTCAGCATGAGCCACGGAAAAGCAGCTGGAGATTGACGAACTGGTGGGTTGATCTTCTTAGACTTGGTACTTGCAGAGGGTTGATCCTGTCTTGTGCGCAGTCTTTGCTGAGATTTCGTGATGTCGGGTCGAAACGTGCACTCCTGGAAGCTCTCCATCTCCAGCACGAGTCGCTGTTTCTCGAGTTCCGTGAGCTTATCGTTCCGCGGCTGCGCAAGAAACTCGATCCGCTTTGAAATCGCAGCTCCTGTTGTGACACGTCGGGTGCCGCGCTGAAATGGCTCGTTGCCTGGTACAAATTCGCCAAAGTAGGTTGGGTTGTCTTGAAACTGCGTGATTTGATCCTTGCTTGGAGTCCAGGGTTTTCCTGGTGAGCCACCCGAGTGTTCGTACTCGTGCTCTGACTGAGGAACTGTTGCTCGTCTGGCAGATTGCGTTGACGATACTGGCTGTGCTTCATATTGGTCGAAAAGCGCTGTGTCATCTTGCAAAACTCGTGGTGGTGTGGTCTTGGCATGATTCTCATTCGTGCTTAGGTATCCTTCACTTTCTCGAGCCAGTACCTTAGCAAATAGAGATGACGATGATGAGCCTTTTCCAGCAGACTCGTCACCACTGTCCGATTTTCCGTCCTCTTCACGAAAGTCATGCTGCCTCTTGTGGCTCTTAGGGACACTTCCAATGTCATCATCTCCAAGCCCGGCGTCATCCGCCTCACGTTCGTCAAATTCGTCCTGCTCGTATAGTAGATCCATTCGACTGCGAGGCTGGATCTCTGCGGTTACACCGTTCCCGATGATGTCAGATGCGTAAAACAGCTCTCCATCCTCTGAGAACGCCTGCGAGTGTCTTTCGGAGTCAGCGCTGTCATCGCTTCGAGGAGATTCCATCGGCGATGCCGCCAATACAGCGCGCTGATCACGATGATCATCAAAATCCAGACTTCGGGCGCCCGCAACTTCCTCGGTTTGACTCAACGACCGCTCTTTGCGAGCCTGGAAGAGCTTTTGCAGGACCTGGCTGCGCTCCTCGGGAGTCTTGATGCTGCGACTCGATGCAGGGCTGGCCTCTGGTGAAGCAGCGTCTGCGCTGTACACAGGTGATCCAGTTTTGCATGCTTTGAGCGCCGCCTGCCTCTCAGACGATAACTTGGCGAGGATTTCTTTCCGTCTGTCCTCCTGTTCATGTGATGAAGCACAATATACAAAAGTCAATACATTAGAATATGCCTGTGTTGGCACTTCAACCTCGCCGTGACGCTTAACGAAGGTGCTCGTACCGAGAGGAGTGGCCGAGCTTTCTGACGTCGTCGAAAGAAGTTGTCATCTGCACTCACGTCGCAAATGCACACAGTTCGCACAGACATGTTAATAACCTAGCAAAAGACACTCAATTCAGACACAGTGCTACATTCGCCTTACGGTCGATCGACGTGCTTATATGAATGACTGCATCGTCGGACGATCGCTGTTGCAGAGCACTGCTAGCTTCTTCTGTTGCGAATGGTGACGCCTTGCCATCGACTGTTACTCGTCCGATGCTACCATCGCCACCACTGGCTGCAGGTGCGCTGAGAGTGTCGTACTGATGCAGATACGCCTCTGCAGCGCGCAGCTCTTCCTCTACCTGCGCGAGGCTCACATCACCGCCGTCGCCACGCCCTCGCGCTGCCATGTCGTCGCCGAAAAAGCAGGAATGAATTTGGCTCGTGACGACGAAGAGCCGCGCCACACCACAGTATTAGTTTAAAAAGATAGTATTCTTTGAATTGATGACTCGAAGTCAGGTTGTACCTCGATGTTTGCCTGTTTTTATGAACTTCAAGTTGAAGTGACAATCACTCTTGATCTGCTCGAGTGCGGGGTTGCACTACACCCGCGCGAGCTGACAGTCATTCTTCAACAAGCAGAGCAGCACCCAAGACAGCGACAGGAGCCGCCTACATCATCACGAATGACGCAAGGGAGCGAACCCAATGGAGGCGCCAATGACTGCTGGGACAGCGACATCTACGACTACAGGAAGCTGGTGATCAAAGACTCGGCCGCTATCGAAGTGGATCTACGTGGCGGGTGGTGGATTCGGTGCATGTGGTACGAAAACATCGTTTGCGTTCTTGCGTGTTGCTCTTCAATGTTTGCTGAAATTTTTAATGATGCTGCACTCACGATGGTAGCTGCCGAGGAAGGAAGTTCAGGATGAGAAACCCGTTCGACATAGGTAACTGGATTGAGCACAAGCAGTCTAGATCGCACATGAGCGGAGCGATAAAGCTCGGGATTTGTGATAACCAAGAAAAGCCACTCCTCAAGCGGCGCAGCGCAGTCCGATCTCTCAGAGTACGACTGAAGGATATGCACAACGGTGAATACGCCTTCTGTGGCAAGTCATCCCAGGCGGAGGTCAGGAAGCAAGCAAGAGAAGACCAAGTCACGCTGGTGAAGGTGATCAGCTCGCTATCGTGTCTGGTATCTGAGCAGCAGGATGATATCCAAGAGCTACGAGCGAGACTGCGGGAGATGCATCACGGTATGTTGCAGATGACCTCCGCATTTGAGGACGTCCAAGATTCGCAGCACAAGCTGTCCCAGAACGTGTGCTCGTATCTGGACGAAGTGACATCCCAACCATCTCCACACCGTTCGTTCGGCGGGCGCAGGTACCGAGCTCGCACATACGACTTGAAAAGCCAGAAGTCGTTCGAAGGCTACGATACAGAAGACACCGACAAAAGTTTGACGGACATGAGTATATTTGAGGATCAAGCCGAGTTTACGGAGATGGAGTGATCCCAAAAACAAAGTAGCAGAAAGGTGCAGGGTAATCAACACGCAAGCAAGGATCGTGACGCGATGATTTTCGGTCAACTGCGTTCAACTCAAAAGAAGAGCTCGCGTGTTTCGCTTTCGGTCATCTCGGCGGGGCACGTTGGGCACTTAAATCGCCTGCGGTAGTTTCACAAAACGAAGCGTGAGTCAAGTGCGCAACCCACGAGTACCAAAGTATAAAAATCGAAGAAGCCAACTGTTCGTACCTCGTCATGTTGATGGATATTCTCTTCACGCAGGCTTTGCAGATCGCATGGCCGCATTTTAGTAACACGGGCGGGTTGCCGGGCGTGCTCTCTTCCTTCGACACTGGGCAGCAGAACACGGTGTGGAAGCGCAGCTCGTTCGACACTGGAACCTCCACCTGCGTCGCATTCATCCACACAAGTGGCAATTTCAGTCAGAAGTGTAGATGTTGATATACACAACCGACAGTGAAGTGTAATTACCGGGAGTTCTTCGAGGGTTTCCCAGTTTGTCAGCTTGGTTTCCATGACAGTGACGAGCTTCCGCATCGCGGGCAGCGCAGAAATCCCCGCTGAGAGACTGCAAAAGCGGGTGCAATAGCAGTCGTAGACACACAGTAGAATCAGATCACCAGCATCAAATGCCACCATGCAGTAAGACACAAGGAGCATCATCCTTACCACGTATCTAGGTACGACTTGAACGGCACGCGGCGCAGACGACAGCAAGAGCGGATGATAGACGTGCGGATGTCGTCCCAGCGGGTCTCCGTGAACAGATCCTTGTACGGCGACTCGTTCAGTCGGTTCTTGAACACGAGGCAGCCCATCAATCGGTGGATCTCTACAGACATGTTCACAAAGCAGCGTCAGAGCGCCAGCAAAAAGCACACAGAATAAACCAACAATCAAACGCAGGCTTCGCACCTTTCGAGTGGGTTCCATGAAACACAGAAAACTGTTCCGTGGCAAAATTTAGCGCATCCACAGCTTCAGCGCAGGACTCGAGCAAGTCGACGTATTGCAGGCGAACGAGCTCGAACTCGATCTCGATGTTCTGCTTGCGAAGCTCCTTCTGGTGCTTACGAGCCCATCTAAGTAGCATAAGTGACAACAGAGAGCAGAACAATATAGGTCAAGACTCTCATACCTGCAGCAGAACAGGAAAATTTGATACGATGGCGGCAACGTACTCTAAAGCAGGGCCCATGTCCTTCACTTTTAAGGCTTTCAAAATGTGGTGCAGTTCCACAAAGCACTCGCGATAGTTGGACGTCAGGTCCAGTTCCGCCTCCTACGACCATGAAAACCCAATAGTGAGTCTGTCAGTCGCTGCAATTAGCGGTGCCCAGACGCGACGCATAGAGAGATATCAAAGAGTACACTATACCTTGCAAATGGAGTCAGCAGCCTCGATCTGTCCATCCTGGTACAAGTATTCGGCCACGAGTCGGCACACGAGCTTGTGGTCGAACTGCTGGGATCGGCACACTTTCGTGATGTCATTGCAAAAAGTCTGCAAAGCATGAAACGGCACGTAAGCTGACATCCCCAGTTCAGCAAACCGTGAACCATTACAAGCTTGTGGCACGTTACCTTGTCGATTTGCTTGGCATACTTGGAGAGCGCGATATGGATAGACTTAAGTTCGTCCGCAACGTTCTTCTCAACGTTCAGGAGTCGAACGCGGTGGATGAACTCCTGCAGAACGTTGTCCATCTCGCTCTCTTCTTCCTCCACGACGGCACTGGCTGGCTCGACGCGAAGGTCTTTCTCGTGTTCGCCAGGGTGTTCAGTATGCGCTGCTGATTCCCCTTCATCTTCCTTTTCCTTCTCGCGTGCAGCTCGCGCCAATCCCAGCAACAGCGAGTCTTTGGCATCGACTTCACTCTCCTGCTTCTCTTCCTCCTCCATCTCGATGTCGATCTTTCTAATGGTGCCAGTATCACCAATACTATCTTCACTACCGGCTGCACTGCTGCTGCCGAAGCGCGCATCTGCAGGCTCAACTGCACTCTCCGTTGCGCCTGCATCACGAGCTGAAACTGACGAGTCGGACGCCTCATGCACATGGCCTGAGCGGCTTTTCTTGCGTCGGTACTCGTCCTGCTTCTCCACGAGTTGCTGCTTGGTGATCGCGACCTCCTCGAGCAAAAAGTCCAGCTGCGCGTCGATCTGCGCGACGCACAGACGCTGCTTCTTGAGCACGCGCTTGCTCTCTTCTTCGAACGCTTGCATGCTGGTAGTGGATGTTGCTGCCTCCCTGCCTGTCTCTCTGCGTGCACACAGAGCGTTGGAGGTACAGCTGTGGAGCTCTTCGTGTTGCTCGCTCGCCTGCTTTCTTCTTCTTTGCAATGTGGCCCTTCTTGAACTTTTTCTTCGTTGACGGAATCTCTGACGGTGGCAAATAGTGTGCAGATGCCACAAATCTGCAGAAACAATTTTCAGGTTATCAGGTTTGTGACAGCAGAAAACATTTCCATTGTGGTAGCGCGATCAGGCTTGTGGCAGCAGTGGCATGTGGAGCTCGGAGCTCGAAGCTCGGAGCTCAACGCACAAGGGAATGGTAAACTGAAGTATCGGACCCGACTTCCTATTCGTTCTATAGACTTGCGATCGATTGTCGGCTCTGTTCCCTCGCAACGATCGGCCGACGATGTGAGCAACATATCAGTAAATGTAGTAGCCATCTTGATACACTTATGGCCGTGTTGTCAAAAGCGAATCATGCTGTCTAGGAAGAACACGTAATGATGTAGGAGCCACTTCCCAGACGCGTGTCAACGCGACTGATTCATTCATTTGTTCCTTTCTTCTTAAAGCATTTGTTTGTTTGTTGTTAGCTTAATACCGAACGTGCGTGCATATGAAGGATCTCAATTCCCTATCCAGACGCCCTGTCATCCTTTCAGTCCTTCTTCCCACCTTCCATACTTGCTCTCTAGTTGGTCTCAGCCCACTCCTTGTTGAGGGCACCGGCGATCACGAGGTGCTGAATCTCCGATGTGCCTTCATAGATCTCCGTGATGCGCGCGTCGCGGTAGTGGCGCTCCGCCGGCATATCCGACACGAAACCCATGCCACCGAGAACCTGGATCGCCTGGTGGGCCGCCATCGTCGCGGTTTCCGACGCCTTCAGCTTCGCCATGGCCGCGAGCTTCGTGTACGGACGGCCGGCGTCCTTCTCGGCCGCGGCCTTCCACGTGAGCAGACGGGAGGCCTCGATCTCCATCGCCATCTTCGATAGCTTGCTCTGGATGATCGGGTTCTTCGCGATCGGCACACCGAACGTCTTGCGCGACTGCGCGTACGCGATCGCGCAGTCGTACGAAGCTTGCGCGATACCGAGCGCCTGCGAGGCGATGCCGATGCGACCGGCATCCAGCGTGATCTACGGTGCAATAGAGACCGGAACACGTCAGAGTTGATACAATAAACCTCCATAACAACGCTCAAAGCTTCAGAATAAAGACGTACCATCGCGATCTTGAAGCCGTCGCCTTCCTTGCCGAGCAGGTTCTCCTTCGGGATCTCGCAGTCCTCAAAGATCAGGTTCGCAGTCGACGACGCGCGGATGCCGAGCTTGTCCTCCTTCTTGCCGAGCGAGAAGCCCGGCGTGTTCGTCGGCACGATGAACGCGCTGATGCCCTTGTGCTTGAGCGACTTGTCCGTCGTGGCGAACACGATCGCCTGGTCGGCCTCGTGCGCGTTCGTGATCCACGCCTTCGTGCCGTTCAGCACGTAACCGCTGCTAGTCGAGCGCGCCGTGGTGGAAGCAGCGCCGGCATCACTGCCGTTGCCTGGCTCACTGAGACCAAAGCAGCCGAGTTTCTGGCCACTGGCGAATGGCGTCAAGTGTTGCTCCTGTGTGAGTGTAAAGCCGTGCGTGTTAGATTTAAGCTTACGAGGCGTAGCATTGCATTAAAGAACAGGGGGAGCGAACGCACCTTCTGCTCCTGGTTGCCGAACTTCTCAAGTGGCGCGCAGTAGAGCGACTGCATTAGTGTATCATACGCAAAAAAGCAGTCATTAGTACCTGCGTAACAACCAGACTTTCATTGAGAGCAAGTGACGCAAAATGCACTGCACGTACGTTGTTGACAGACATGATCACGCCCGTGGACGCGCACCCGCGACTGATCTCCTCCATCGCGATCGCGTAAGCCAGGTAATCAAGTCCAGCGCCACCAAACTCTTCATCAACCGCGACACCAAGAAGCCCCATCTCGCCGATCTCCTTCACCTGCTGCGCAGGGAACTTGTGCTCGCGGTCGAGCTCGCCGGCAATCGGCGCGAGGCTCTTGGCGGCGTACTGCTGGCACATGTCGCGCAGCATCTGGTGCTCCTCAGGCAGCGCCGACATGTATCCGAACGAGCGCGTCTGCATGCTGTAGACAGACAAAGAGTGAGAGAGGTGACCAGGCGTCGTTAGTATGGAGCTCCTCAGTCCAAGCAGAGCTATCTTGTGCCTGCATTGCGCTTATAGCAAGCGCGAGCGCTTATTGAGCAAAATAGAGAGAAGGTGGAGCACGTACGCAGTGGCCTTGACGACGCTCGAGGCCTTGGTGGCGCGCTGCAGCACCTTTGGGAACATCTCTCTCTGCTGTCTGTGGTGTGTTGTGGTGTGTTGGTTGAATCGATCGGCTGACGGTGTGCGAGTCGAAATGTGCGAATGCAAAAACGGCGGCCCAAAAAGATTGCGAGCCAAGTTTCCTGCGATTATGTATTTTTTGATAATACGTTAGTTGAATTCATTTACACGTCTATTGATTAGTGGAGGTGATCAATCCTAAATTGATATCAACAGCAAACTGAAATCATAAGTACTTTTGAATGCTTTTTGAATGGTTGAAGCTGAAGCGAACAGTTTGCTGTATGGGAGGGATTTGAGGCGGGAGGTTTTGTTTCGACAACGTTTTTTGGTTGCAGGTACAAAATTGGGATACAGAGGTTCACGTCGATTTTTTTGTTTGCTGTCGAGACGTGATGCAATATCACTACAACAGGGAGCCTAAATACTAGACCGCCTTCTAGCTGTACCACATTACAACGGCTGACCTAAATAGGAGACCGCTTTCTAATTGCACCACAGCAGCAGCCAAGCGGACTTTCTGACTGCCTTTGGAGCTTGAAGTTTGCGAGCTGCACTTTGCCAAGGTGCCAAAGAGAGAAACAGGACGGAACGGAGACGTGAGCAGAAGATTTTCATCACAGTGGCCGTGCTCCTGACCGCTGTCCGTGGTCTTGCGGGCGGCACATACCGTACGGACGAGGAAGCGGCCACGGGCATCGGCTGTCGTCGCTCCAGTCTCACGCACCGCTTGAACGAGTACTACAAGCACGAAAGTCGACTACCAGGATGCCGAAGGAGGACAAGCCGACGGAGAGCCGCTCCAACGTCTAGATCGAGCTCGGCGGTCGCTATGGGAGCACCCACCACAAGGAGCACGAGCGCCACGACGCCCAGCGCTAGGCTAACCACGAAGCCCGACAAGACGATCACCACGAGGAGCTGCACTTGCCAGGAACACTCCTCCCGCTTTTGAGTATGTCATCATATTTGTACTTTGTACATTAATAACATGTGTCTTATAAAATAGTGCAGCACGAGTTCGAGTTGGGCGCGACCGTGCACGGACCGTTCTTGACCTCCCACTCAAGGTACTCAATGGCTTCTCTCTGGAACGTCTCGGGGCAGACAAAGTCCCAGTTGCTGTATGCCGCCTGATCCTGCTCCGAGATCTTCACGCCCTTGACGATCGAGATGTCGAAGGAGCCGATGTCCGCCTGCGACGCCGCGTTGATCTCATTGTCCGGCACGAACGGCGGCGTGACCATCATATTCTCCATCTTCACCCAGTCCACCGGGTCGAAGAACTTCATGCGTCTGACTTCTGCGGCTCCGTTCACGCCGAGTCGTTTCGCTGGATCGCGAATCAGTAATTCTGTGTTTGTAAAGTGAGAGAGTTTGTTAGTCATGAAGGGCTTGTGACCGTCAAACAATAACAGCAAGCAACAACGTACGCTGGATTAGCTCGGTGGCCTCGGGTGAAAAGTACTTGGGGTCGTATGAGGGGGTGAGCTCCAGCGTCGCCTTGTCGTACGCCTGCTGCTTGTCTTCGTGCAGGGCTTTCGCCTTTGACGTCCGGAACGGGCATTTCCCGTACAGCAGTTCATAGACTAGACAGCCGTAGCTCCACCAGTCCACCACGTGGTTGTACACCATGCGCTGTCCATTCTCATCGCGTAGCAACATCTCCGGCGCCCAATATCCGCGTGTGCCACAACGTCCAGCAAGTGTCGGCGTCACTTCGACTGCAAGCCCCAGGTCCGAGATGCTGCAGTTGCCTTTCTCGTCTAGAAGAATGTTCTCGGGCTTCAGGTCGCGATACACAATGTTCTTCTCGTGAAGGTGCTGGAGTCCGAGAAGGATCTGCGCAGCCCAATACCGCACCTGATTCTCTGTGAATCGAGACCGGTTCAGGTGGAACGACAGGTCGCCTCCTGTTCGCAGATCCAGTACAAGAAACAGCTCGTCGGGCGTCTGAAACGCGTACTTCAGGCAGACTACGAACGGGCTCGAGATCATCGCGAGGATCTTGCGCTCAGCGAGACAGAGTTTCTCCGCGTGCTTCTTCTTAATCATCTTTTTATTCATCACCTTCATCGCGTACAGCGACGCCGATGTGCGCTTGATGCAGCCGTTCACCATGCCGAAGCCACCGCGCCCGAGCACGCGCAGCACTGTGAAGTCCTCCTCGTTCACACGCTTGGTCTGCAGGTACAGGAACGAGACGAGTCGCTTGTGGAACACGCTCGCGCGAAAGTCCTTGAGGTGCATCTGCTCGAGGCTATAGAGCACGCATGCCTCGAGCTCGTCGAAGAGTGACGCTGGGCAGCTTTTTACGGGATCACTGAATGACGCATAATGATTTGGCGCTCGATCGCTGCCTCGTCCGTGTGTACTTTGGCTGGTGCCGGGGGATCGATGGCTTGAAAACTCCGGGTCGCCTTCAACGCCGGCATTACTACCTTGTGGAGTACCTGAACCACCACTCGTGGTTGTCTTTGACGGTACCCGGCGCTTAATCACGAGCCCTATCCGAGCGACCACATCGCCGCTGACGCCGATGACGCTCGTCTCGGATGCGCATTCGCGATAGATGTTGGCCATGTCCGAGATCTTGAGCGTCGACTCTCCTTTCCGCCAAAAGATGATGCCGTTCGTCGTGATTGAGGCCACGTTGAGATCCTTCAGCGACCCGAGCGTGAACCTGGAACTGCCCAGGCGAGTCGACTCGATCCCATCAGCATCTGATGGCGATACCATCGACTGGCTCGACAATGTTGGCGCTGGGGACGACGCTACGGTCGACACTGGAGATCCTGTGACCCGGTGGGAGTCCGGGTTGTTGCTGTCTGTCGAAGTCGGTGGGCCAGTCGGACCGCCTACCGAGCTGCCGAACTCGGGCGGCACTGCACAAAACTGGTCCCAGATCTCCTTCGCCTTGTTGACGCGCTGGTCAAGGGCCACAAGCGCTCGAAACTTGGTTACCTCGGTCAGGAAGTCGAGTTTCCGCACACCGTGCTGCTCGGCGTCGCAGAAGCGGCGCAGAAAGTAGAACCCGAGCGGCTGATCGAGGATGTTCTCGAGCCCGAGCCAGTCGCTACCCAGTGCGCGCTCCTGTTTCTCGGTGAACTGGGCCAGCTCGGACTGGCTCGGGTTGTAGAATGCGGCGCTCGGGCCGCGGTGCGCGTTCGTGACCGCGCCGATGTACTGCGCATCCTGGATCGCATCGTGCAGTTCGTCCATTGCTGTCGTATCAGGTGATCAGGAATTCACTCGCGTCCAGACTGTGACTCTGGTCACACCGCTGGTATAAATTGCAAGTACACCTCAAGTTGTCGACCTGACCGTTCGCGACTTGCAATGGGTGCTTCGAATCCACTTGATAACCGAGAGAGCGCCTCCTGACACAGGCGAGTAAAGTGAGGCAGCCACAAAGTGCAGCCTTCCACGCTCGCCCTTCAACTCTGTTGCTGCTGTTCTACTGATGTCGCTCGCCGCGATGCCGTCTCGCGGGTTCTTGTTGCGCTGTATATGGCAGCGCGTGGCCTGAAAATAGCTTCTGTGGGACGGCTCCTGGCTTTTTCTACTGCTGCTGCTGTTGCCGCTGGTTATAAATATCGCTCTCTTCGTCGTCACGCGACTGAGCGCTTATCTTATTTGAAATAGACTTCCACGATCTAAGGACTGACTGCTGTATCGGTCTGTTTATGCGGAGACGCGGCGCGCGGGATCTATCTTCGTCACCAAAACGCCGCTATTTCGAGTATCAGAAGAGAACACATGAGGTGTCGAGTGACGCGCGCTGTCGTTTCATGGTATGGTTAGGAAGGGCGAGCACACAGCAACACAGCGTACCTTGTAGCTAGCTTCCTATGCGTCAGTCCGTCAGTGCTGCTGGTGGTGGGTGCGTATGCGCGGTGTAGCGCAGCGACCGTTGTCTCGTGGGAAGCGACGTGCGTGGCGAATGGCAAGTGAAATGGAATGAATGGCTTCACTGGCGCGCACACATGTGCGAGAACGCCCACAGTCGAGTTGCACGCAGACTCGAAAGGAAAGTACCGTCGCCGTCGGTAGTAGCAAATGTGTGTCCATCCACACCCACACAAAAGCACTTGCGCGAATTGAGTATCTACCGCTTGACGCATGCGTCCAGAGAGCTTCTTCGACTGCCTGCTTCCTTCCTTTGGCTCACCTTCTTCATGTTTCACCGCCGAGATTTTTGACAGAAAAATATATTTTCAGCCAATTAGAGACGAAATTTTACATTTGAGAGCATGCTATTGGTAGAAAATATGTTGAAGTTGTGACAAAAAATGAACAACACACACGAGTGAGCCATCCTCTGCGTTGGACATGACAATGCTCTAGCGTTTGTTGCCGACTCGACGAGCATCAGTACAATCAATCATGAGCTTGCTACGTGCGTGTGCGTGTGCGTGTGACTGTTCCTTGCCATTATTCATATATTACATCATCTACTACCAATACACGCGGCGCTTGCTTGCTCTTCGCGACACTCGCTTGTTATGCACAGCATACATCACACGAACACTCGTTCTTACTCTCTTTCGGTGTGTGCTCATTAGCCGCTGCGGCTGGCGGCGCTGCTGGGTGAGAGCGCGTAGCGTTTGTTCATGAGCTGGCTCACAGAGCTCGGGATCATGAACTGCGGGATCGGGATGTCCGCCGACGAGCTCCGGCGCAGCGACACGGGTACGCTCCAGTCCGCGGCCTCGTATTCGTTCTCTTGGTGCACTGCGCTGGCGGTGATGGCGGTGCGTTGCGGCGAGTACGACTGGTAGAGCTGCTGGTGTTGCTGCTGGTACTGCTGGAAGCTCAGCGGTGCGAGCGGGTTCTGGTCGCGGGACGATCGATCCATGGCTGGGATAGTGGTGGTGCTGCTGCTGTTGCTGATGTGGGGAGAGCGCTTGGACTGCCGCTTGTTGTGAAATGCGCTGCCGGTGGAAGAAAAGGAGAGGTCTGTCGAGCGAATGAGCACAGGTTTTAAGCAGAGGGCATGCATTTTCGTGGGCAGCAACAATGCATGGAAGCTTGAGTGCGTTTAAAGTTTCCGGGATGCAAGTACCTGTATATTTTCATCTTCCTGTGTAAACATATTTAGTTATATCGTATTAGATGCTCAAAGTGGCGATGGAAATTGATATCCCTGCGCGATTCGATACAGATAGGCACGTCAAGTGGCGGTTGAGATTTTGTGTCCAGCAGCGCTTTCCCAGCTGGTGCTCCGAATCTTCGCTTTCCTGGCGGCGAGCAGCGGTATTCACGATGCCTCCACACATGCTTGGATGCAACGCAATGCTGTATGGATCTGTAAGATGCGAACTAGTAGCAGCGGAAGAAGGCAGGCGGCTCGGAAGAGTGTCGATCCGAGCGCCACTATCGTCTTTGCAAGTCTGCATGATGCTGCTGTGGTGCAATCAGAGAGCGGTCTCCTATTTGGTCAGCTGGTGTACAGCAGTTAAGCAGTAGCAGCACAATTAGAGAGCGGTCTTGTGCTTTGATTTGTATTGTACGTCACTTTTTACCACCAAGAATGATTGCTTCCCGACTACCACTCACGTATTAATTCGAAGAATCCCTCACCAGATCAGCCCATGTCATGTTGTGACTTGATTCGTTCGTTCCCAGTTGTGTGAGCTCTTCTTCGCTCGTAGACCAAAGCCAAGTGAGATCTTGTGTGCGCGCTTGCCCAATAACAAGGCGACAGCGCAACACACAAACACACGCACACGTAGGTGAGTGTATGCTTCTCTTGTGCGATCTACTGTCTGCTGCTGGCTGCCAAGTGTTCACACTTGTTTTTCTCTCGGTCTCTGCGACAGTCGAGCGCTTTTGCTGGATGCGTCGGTCCCCGCTCTTCTCTCTGCTACTGGTGCTCTGCGTCGTCATTTGCGCTTCGCTGTTCTCGTGCTCACTACCGCACCTCGTACACGCTACACCGATGAGTGCCACTACTAATTACGAGTCGAAGATTGCGCCGGCGCTGCTTGAAGCGATCAAGGAGGACGCGAGCGTCGAGGCCGACATCATGGTGCAGCTCGAGTCGACGGAACAGATCCTGGCGCGTGTGTGCGCCGACGGCGCCTCGCGCGCACAGAAAACGACGTGCATGGTCGACTCGCTGCAGAAGTTCGCTGACGAGGCGCAAGAGCAAGTCAAGCAGCTGCTGGACCGCGAAGTGGGCAAGTACGAACGCTCGTCGTTCTTCTGGATCAACAACTCGGTCTCGGTGCGGAAAGCGCAGGGCTCGCTGATTCTCGAGATCGCCAAGCTCGAGACCGTACTGGAGGTGCGCGCCGAGGAGATCTTTCATCTTATGGGCAAAGGTGGCAGTGATAGCAATGCCAGAAAAACAACGAAAGGCAGCACGATGTCGTTTGGCTTCCAATAGTGCGGATACCCGTGTCACAGAATCGAGCGCGCATGTCTGCGAAATGCAGGTTTGAGCACTACGGAATGCGCTGGTGACTGATGAAATAACAAATTGGATGTGTTGCGTGAATTTTGCTCATGTCTGTAGGGATTTTTCCTGTGTGTCATGAGCTGCTATTTTCTGTCACTCGTGTATTTGAGTCGTAATATTTCTAGACTTGCTGCCCACTGCCTTATTCATAGACAGGCAGACAGACAAACACAGCGGCGATCTCTGTTCAACATCCAACACACACAAGCGCCATCGATGAGAGCATGAGCGAGCCAAGCTACGGGGCGTCCACGAAGACACGGCAGCTAGCCTCACACGGTGCAACCACAGCTAGCGACAGCCCACTCAGCTGCATTCTATCGTCGTCAACATCAAGATCGCGATCCGGGACGGGTTCGGCTTCGGTCTCAACAGCTACAGCCCGACCCTCCTCGTCTTCGAACCTCTCGGCCTCGATCGCTAATGCGCGATTCAAGACCTTCCAGGTGCAGTACGAGATCCTGAGCAAGAATGCTGTGCTGAGCGCGATCGCGCAGGAGATCCCGTGGAAGAACCTGCTCGACCTCTTTCTGCTCAAGTTCTACGCTGTGGGCGATATATTGTGGCACCAGGGCGAACACCCGCACGACATGGCGTTCGTACTCTGCGGCGGGTTCCTCGCGCGTCACATGGAATTGCCCACTGAGCCCAGCAGTGCTAATTCTCCCAGTCTGAACTACGCCAATGGAGTTGCTCAGCCCCATAGAGACCACCACCAATTGCTGGGCACAATCCTCGCTGAGAAGATGGTCAGGCCCGGTGGAAGCCTCACGGCGCTCACGGTGCACACCAATGCGCACATGCAGTACTCCGTCGTGACGGCGAAATTCAAGTCCATCGTGCTGTCGCTCTCAGCGGGCAAGTACAAGTCGATTCTGCGACAGCTCACGCCCGAGCTCAAGCAGCAAGTTGAGCAGTTGCTTTACGACACAGAGAACAAACTGCTCAGTGAGCTGAAGATGCGGCCCATGGTACCGCCGAAAGACAACATCAGCAAGCACTACCATCATGGCTCTACAATTGACAAGCAACTCATTGGAAAACACAAGCCCAATGGACACTCGCTGAGAAAGAAGCAGCCAGGGAGTGGTAACAACAGCCACACGTTGCAGCGAGCATCGTCGACGCCAGCACTGAGCAGCGCCGCGTCTTCTCTCACAAGCAGCGCGGGGATGGGTCTGGACGCGACGGCGTCCTGGGCGTCGCTCCAGGTCGCCAAGCCTGTCGAGTACGAGGTGAACTCGTCGCTGCTGATTCTGCATCAGCCGTCATCAACAGATAATATGTACCACCTCGCTCCATCGGTAGCTTCTTCTTCTACTAAGAAGCTGGCGTTTGGCGGTGGTGGACTGCTGCATTCGAGCTCAGTAGCGCGACTAACTGCGAAGAAACACACCCAACGCCGATTGCAGAGCATCAAGACGCCGAACCCGATCGAAGCTTTTCCCGCACAGCCCAAGAACACCAACGAACTCATGGACCAAGCCATGCTTGCGGCATTCAGTAGCGCTACTACTGGCGGAACGCGAGCTTCGCATCTGGACGTTGTGCCGAAAGTCCACGTCGGAAGGCTTCTCAAGCCGCTAAGGAAGCTTGCGATGCTCAGCAACGACAGCAAATTCGAGCGAAACACTGCTGGTGTGGCGACGCGGCCGCACACTGTCGCCCAGGAGCAGTACTTGAGCCAGCGCGTACTCGTTGCAGACCGGGCCGAGCCATTCCGAGACTTGTGATAGGTAGTCAGGCTCAAGAGATAGACAATAACTGCTAACGGTAGTAGAACTCAACGAGATCACAGCAACAACGTGGTGGTGGCTTTCGTAATTAATGGAGCGTTTGAGCTCGTTGTTAGAACGTGAGTACGGTTGGGATGTCCAGACGGTTGTTGGCGCGGTCGCCCCAGCACTGCACGCCACCGTCATCGAGCCGAATGCCGCAGCCGTGGTTCCAGCCGAGCGTGAGCTCGTCGAATTTGACGTCACGTGGGGCGCTCGTGACCCCGGAGCGCATGCCCCAGCAGACCACTGTCTTATCAGCCTAGAGGTTCACAATGGCAGTCAAAATTACAATAAGGCCACTCATAATGCCATCAGCATTGTACGATCAGCGCACCTTGATCGCGCACGCGCCAAGCCGACTCGTGCTTACGAGCTGGTACTTCTCGTCGGTGGGTGGGTCGCACTGGCCGCGGTGGTTGTCGCCCCAGCACTTGACGTCGTTGTCCGTGGTGACACCACACGCGAACTTTCCAGGCGAGGCTGAGATCTGCTTGAACTGCATGCCTTCAGGCACATTGAGCTGGCCCTGG
This sequence comes from Globisporangium cederbergense, assembly GCA_023334245.1. Taxonomy (NCBI): domain Eukaryota; phylum Oomycota; class Peronosporomycetes; order Pythiales; family Pythiaceae; genus Globisporangium; species Globisporangium cederbergense. Next base: position 17,958 of record JAASGO010000348.1, read on the forward strand.
ATGTTCATGAAGCAACGGCACAAAGAGTGATAATCAATAACAGTAGGACAGCGGTTGTCAAATTCCGATCAAAAATTCACTCACGCGACTGTTCTCTCCCCAGCATGTGGCGATGCCCTCGATCGACAGTGCGCACGAAAAGTTTTTGCCACAGCTCACTTGCATGAACTTGCCGTTCGGAGGGCTCGTCAGTCCATTTGATGCCGCTCCTAACATTCCCAGGTCTCAAGTTCAGCAACAACTACAGCACAGTCATAGCGCATATAGCAACAGCATAAATGCGTACCCCAGCACTGCAGCGATTTGTCCTTGAGTATGCCGCAGGTGTGGAAGTCGCCGCTGCTCACTTGCTCAAAGAGCCCGTCCGGTCTTGTCGTCGGCGCGCCCGAGCCCCAGCACTCGACGGTCTCGTCGATGTGGATCGCGCACGTGTGCAGCCGCCCCGTGCTCACCTGGATGAACTGTCCAGGCGGCGGAGAGCTCTGCCCACCGTTGTTAGATCCCCAGCAGAGCACGCGGCCGCCGACGTCGTTGTACGACTTAGTATAGATCGCGCACGAGTGCTCGACACCAGCCGCGATGCTCGTCTCGTCGATGTCGAGCGGCGTGATCATCGACAGCTGCGCCTCGATGAGTGTGTCGCTGGATGCTGCAACACTAGCACTGGATAGAGTGGTGAAGGCGTATAGTAGTGTTGCTATGTGTACGTGCATACTGCTGGGAACCAATGTGCTTGCTCGTGTAGCTCTTGATGCCCGCCGGTCTATGCTTGGGTTTACGACGCTTCACGATCTTCCGTTGCAGCATATCGCAGGGGTTGTCTTGACGACGCTTCATTGGCTGAAATATTGGCTGAGAATCTGATTATGCTGCACGTACTGTATTTTTGCAGATAAGTCCGAAAACTTGCTTCGACTTCGCCATGTGCTCTCCACGAATCAAGACTCGAAGGCAGCTGATCAAAAATTCGGTAGGATCCCGAGGTCTTACGGGCTGGTCGCGTCGTATCGCTGTCCGAGGATAGGAGCGAACTCTCTCTTGAAAGCTTTTCTCACACAGCACCCATCGGTTTGGCGGGCGCTTCATCAGACCAGCCAGCCACCACACCACCTGGCCCTACACGATGTTGTCTGCCTTTTTGTAAGCACTTTTGGGTGTGACGGAAGATGAGCGAAGATGAGCAAGCAACCGTCGCGAGTGCTCTCTTCAGCGCTGCGGGCCAGTAGAGATCAAAATGTCTCTGATGATAATGGTCGATTCCGAAAGCGAGCTCTCAGACAGTGGGCACGAGTGCTTGCATAGTCTGCAGTGATAACACGCCCATGAGCTTCATCTCAGACTCCCAGTCTTACAAGGTGCCTCACACGCATGAGTCTGATAAGCAGGGTCAAGTTGCACTAGAACACGCTGAGTGATGGCTGCAAGTTGCCCACGAAAGGTTGCCTGAAGTTGACTACTGCCACTGATTGGACAGTACTCGACGAAATGAAATGCGTCATCTCGCACTGACTCGAATACTGTATCTGGGACGTTTTTGCGCAACCGCACGGTTTCGCCCAGAACGGCGAAACTCCCCAACAATTTCCAGTCTGTGGCTTGCGCTGAACGGATCGTAAATTTTGCGTCAATGAGAGGATGGATGACGACACAATATGTGTATATGGGAGTTTGTATACGCACGACTTCTTGGAGAAACGCTGCTTTTGCTGCTGCATGCGCACGCGCCTCACAAAATCCATTCATTCAACCATTACTCACGCGCGCGACGAGATGAGAAGTCGGCCATCCATCTGTGACAGTAGTAATTACGCCTGAACGAGCCTTGTATGCTGTGAAGGTCAAGCCAAAATGGTGCCGGTACACCTAATGTGCACGCACAGAGCTTCTTTGCTAGATTTCCAGGTGTTCATGGTGCAGCTTTGCTTTTGTTTTGCTTTGCAGCTTGTTTGTTTGCAGTTTTACAAGATCTTATTTTTGGCCAATCAGCTTGCTCGCAGGCGTTTTCCTCGTCAATTTTGCAAACCTTTTCTGCCTCGATCCGCTCCTTTTAACTTGATTCAAGTATGCAGCATACATTGTCCATATCGTTCTCTTTTTTTGTCTGGCTCTGCCTTCACCCCCTGTCGCTCCGGCTGGGCCACGCTCCCTCTTTCCTCTTTTCTCGCTCGCCTTCATTTGTTGGACTCGCTCCTCTGGGCTTTCGTCGGGTAACGCGATCAGCTTATTGCGCATTTTGCCAGCTCCATCCCAAGTGGTCTCTTCTGCTGCGTCCGCCAAGAGCGTCCTACTCCCCGCATCCGTCCTCCAAGCGTCACTTGCTCGCCCGTGTTCATCCACGTACTCGCCTCCCCCCCCCGTGCGAACAAGCAAGCCTTTCAAGAAGCCCAACACCAGCGCCAGCAAGTTGTCGGCCTAACCCGTTGATCCGCTCGCTCCCCCGCTTCTATATGTCCGTGAAGAGCACGTGGACATTTAACAAGAAGTACCCCGTCTTCACTGCAACGCACTAAGTGGAGCTCCTCGACTTACTACCAAGAAGTTATCATCATCTCAAGTTTGTTCCAAGGCAGCCTGGCTCCTGTAAGCATGACCCAGCTCGAGTTGGCCACGCGCCTACCCTCGGTCAAGTTCAGCGACGAGGCGTACCTCAACAATGCCGTCATCCCGCGCCGCAAGATCAGTCTCTCGACCTTGCGCCGCATGAGCGCGGCGTCGCTGAGCGCGCTCACGTACGACACGATCGAGTGCAAGGCGCTGATCATCGGTTGCGGTGTGGCTGGTAACGCGACTGCGCTGCGTCTGGCGAACCGCGGGATCAAGGTCACCGTCATCTCTGCTGCTGAGGATCCGCACAACTGCGCCACGTACTGGGCGCAGGGTGGCATCATCTACAAGAGCGAGGACGACACGCCCCAGCTGCTTGCGTCCGACGTCCACCGCGCCGGTGCTGGTGTCTGTGACGACGTGGCAGTGCAGAAGCTCGCAGTTGAAGGCCCAGGTCGCGTCGAGGAGCTTTTGCTCGACGTGTCGAACGTGCCGTTCACGCGCGACGAGAACGGTGAGCTCAAGCTCACGCTGGAGGCATCGCACAACCGCGCCCGCATCCTGTACAAGGCCGACCACACGGGCAAGGCGATCGCCACCAGCATGGTGCAGGCGATCCGCGACCACCCGAACATCGTGCTGATCTCTGGCCGCAGCGCCTTTGAGCTGGTGAAGAACGACCGCGGCGAGTGCGTCGGTGCGCTCACTGTCTCCACGGACGGCAAGATCGAGCACTACCGCGCGCCGTTCACGATGCTGGCGACCGGCGGCGTCGGTGATGTGTACAAGAACACGTCGAACCCAGAAGGAGCTCGTGGCGAGGGCATTGCACTCGCTGCTCGTGCGGGCGCCAAGCTCAAGAACATGCAGTATGTGCAGTTCCACCCGACGACGCTGTGCATCCCGAACGAGCGTCGCTTCCTCTTGACGGAGGCGCTTCGTGGCGAGGGCGCCATCCTCCGCGACCGCAACGGACGCGCCTTTGCCAAGGACTACCACCCGGATGGCGAGCTCGCGCCGCGTGATGTCGTTGCGCGCACTATTCTCGCGGAGATGGAGAAGCAGGGTGAGACGTGCATGTTCTTGGACATCTCGCACGAAGACGCTGACTGGATCAAGAGCCGTTTCCCGACGATCTACCAGCACTGTCTCGCGCGCGGCATCGACATGACGAAGGAGTCTATGCCAGTGGTGCCTGCGGCCCACTACCACTGCGGTGGCGTTGAAGTCGACCTCAGCGGATGCACGAGCGTCCCGGGGCTGTACGCCGCTGGTGAAGTGAGCTGCACGGGCGTCCACGGTGCGAACCGTCTGGCGTCGACGTCGCTCCTCGAGGGACTCGTGTGGGGCTGCAGCGCGGCCGACCACTTCTTCGAGAACCACCGCGAGCTTGAGCCGAGCCCTGAGAACGCCGACCCGTTCGCGAGCCTCAACGGCACACGCGACGCGAGCGCAAACGAGATTGACGAAGTGCTCTTCGCAACGCAGCGCATCATGTGGGAGAGCGTCGGCCCGAAGCGCACGGTGCGCGGTATGGCGAGCGCGGTCGAGAAGCTCACGCTCCTGGAGGCCAAGGCGGAGAAGCTCTACCGCGACTGCTACGTGACGCGCCAGTCGGCCGGTCTGCGCAACGCTGTGCGCGCCGCTAAGGAAATTGCGCTTGCGGCGCTCAACAGCCCGGTATCGGTGGGCACCCACTACATTATCCAGGAGCCATGAGCTCTGGCCTCTTTCCAGCCACAATGAACTTCAGCCAGCCCGTACTGAACCGACATTTGCATTTTCTCCGGATCTTGATCCGATCCGACGACGCGCTCCATTGCATTTTTCTCTCTTAGCAGCAAACAGGAAGAAACAGTAACAACAGCAGCCATTCACCAGAGCACTTTATGTAGTAACACGAGGCCAGTCTTGTCAGATTTCCGTCGTCATGTTCGCTACAATATCTCCTTGTCAGTCATTGGTTTGAGAGGTGAGACCTCGATGTCTTAATGGGAAGTCATGTCCGACCGACCTCTGTGATTGAAACAACAAGGTCCGACCAGCAAGTCGGCCAAGCCACTCACCGCCTCGACTCGACTCGGCCATTGACGATTGTGGTGTCGACGGGCTTCGAGTCGCCCTTCGTCGCTTGTGCGGCACAAGTACCGAAGGACGGGTGGCTGGAGCCGTTCGTCCTTTTGCTTCCCTCCCCGAATGCTCGACGGCCAAGCACTTCGGCTCGAAAAAACGGAAGTTGAGGTTGCCTTCTCAGATTGTGGAATTGACCGGTTCCTCATGCGCAGCCCAACAGAACAGTAGCAGCACGCGCACGAAAGGCAACAATGCCCATCAAGAGAGTAACCACATAGTCACATTCTCCATCAAGCACACTGATGGTGGTGAGGAGAGTGCCATCACTTCATCGAAGCCAACAACCCCTTTCTCCATCGTGCAGATCGAAGGCAACACGCAGATACGTAGTGACTTTGTGCAGGGCTTTAATCTGATGACACTATACACACCGAATCGCTCACCACTTGTGCTCGCGGCACTGATGTATGTATGTCTGTAGATCTGCAGCTAGAGACATGTGCTGCGAAGCAACGTCACCAGCGCACGACGTGTGCATTTTGTGTCGGGATTGTGCAGCAACACAACCCAGTCAAGTTTACATCGGTAAGTGCTTTTCTTGTTACTGATTGTATTGACGCCAAAAGAAAACAGCAACAGCGTGACGTTTGTCTTGATTGATCTTCCAGGAACGTTCACGATTGGAAAAACTGCACACGAACCGTTGCATCAAGCTCCCACTGCGCGCACACAGGAGGTCGGGCTCACCGGATTCATCTCTGGTCCACCAGAGACACTGGTAAGTTTTGCTTGCGTTCACTGTCGTAGCCGGAGTCGCGGTGGCTAGATGGTTGCAGAATTCGTCGACGAGGAACGAGAAGGTAACTACAACTTCAATGTGAGCAGCTTTCTGCGACAGATCGTTGCAACTTGTTGCTGGAGTCAACCAAACCGCAAGCCCGGCTCGAACCCTCAACATGCTTCAGTTTACGCGGTCTCTGATAACAAACCGGTCGAGGAGCAGCTCATCGTGTCAGAACTGCCCAAGTTCAATGGTAAGCTACCTTGTGTGTTACTCATCGTGGCAGATCTTTGCGCAGTGTCAACTCTTGAAGTTCACGATTCATTTGCTGCCCACGCTTATGGTCACAGATGAGCTTGGGTGGAGGGACTTCTTCGACTCGCAAATTTACAGACAAGACGATAATGCGGTCTGCGAGGATCTTGCTCCTCGTGGCCAAGGATACGAAGTGATCTCCAACATACAGCCACGACGCGCAAGACCGGAACGAGCGAGCTTGCGCGCAACCTTAACTCCGAGTTCCGATGACATCAGACACTTTGAAGAGCTTTGGTAGACGTAGGGTCCATCCTCTCAGGCAGGATACAAACCAGCTAGCGAGATCCACGAAGCCAATCAATCTCTTTCTCGAATGGCGCATGAATTTGCTTCCGGAAAATCTCACTGAGGTCACCTCAGCCAGTTGGAAAATGCTGCTGCTCAGCTAATGTTGGCACAAACTGTGCAAGTTCTGCACAAGCGACCAAGATTTTGCTGCTCCATTTGTGAATGTCTCTCTCGTGAGATGGGTGAGGTCTACAACAGTTGGACACTGCTGTACCAAAAGCCCCCTCGTGTCAGTGAACACGCCAGTGAGTCACCCTAGCAAGGTAACAGTAGTATTCATGATATCGCTGACTCAGACGGCGAAGGCATAAGAATGCACTGATGGTGCACAGAAAGCGTCGATGTATTGGAGTCGTGGTCCCAGCTCGAGGCAGCGCAGAGACCGACGGTCTCCGAGACGATTCATTTCTCAACTTCGCCGCAGGTGACCAAGTCGAAAGCACTCTAGAACTCGTGAGAATGATGCACTGTCTCAGTTACTCTACCAGAGCAATGCTGCGTCACTGCAGCACATTGCCTCGAAGACGACGACGACCCTGATCCAGGCAGCGATCAAGAAAGTCATCAAGTAGCCGCCTTGGACGCGGTGCGCATGCGGACAGTCTGTTGCAGAGTCATGTCATCTCTTCATCAAATAGACTTTTAATGAGGAAGCACACATCGTATTATCAGCGCTTCAGTCAGCACACGAACGTGTTCTCCAGTAGCAGCATTATGTGTACGTTCATACAACAAGACTACATTACAGCTAACAACCAGGATCACGAGCCATAACCTATATGAGCAAGACATTCCAAGACTGGATGGCGGGCGGGCGTCAGTAGAGTGCCAAACATACTGTATACTAGCTCTGCGTCTGAGCCAGCTTGCCTCGCAACCAGTGAGCAGCATTTGCCTGAAGCAACGCGACTCCGATAGCCCTTCATTGCAACAAAGCTCGTGCTCATTTCCGTCGGCTTATCATGTCCAAGCAGTGCGCGAGCGTCATTCTTCTTGGATTTGGATGTGGCGAGCGAGGAGGTCCAAGTGAGAAGCGTTCCTTTTCCCGCCATGAGATGGTGGGACTTTCGATATCATTGCTTCCCACAGGGTAGATTCATCCGCAACAGGCAGGACTCATGTTCGGATCTGCTGGCGTGAGTCCATTTATAAGGCGGCGGTCTCCGCTACATACTGCTCACTTCTCAACTTCGCCGCAGGTGACCAAGCCGAAAGCACTAGAACTCGTGAGAATGATGCGCCGTCTCAGTTACTCTACCAGAGCAGTGCTTCTGCTTGCTGCGCTTGCACAACTCGTCTTCTTCGCGCAGCCCGTGAGTGCTACGAACAAGTTCCCAGTCATCCTGGTCCACGGCATCGCCGGCTGGGGCCGCTCGGAGCTTCTCGGATTCAAGTACTGGGGAGGTCTTCATGGCGACTGGCAGGAGAAGCTCAAGGGTGACGGCTTTGACGTGCGCACGGCTGAAGTTGGGCCGCTATCCAGCAACTGGGACCGCGCGTGCGAGCTCTACGCGTACATCAAGGGTGGCACCGTCAACTACGGCGCTAACCATGCTACTCGAAATGGCCACAACGCTACGGGGCGAACCTTCCCAGGCATCTTTCCGCAGTGGGGCGAGGTCGTGAACGGCGAAGTCCAGAAGGTGCACCTGCTCGGCCACAGCTTCGGCGGCAATACGGTGCGCATGCTCGCACAGCTCCTCGCGAATGGCACACATGGCGCGCCGATCCAAGAGGACCCAAGTTCGCATCCGTTGTTTGCCGGCGGCAAGGACATTGTCCACTCGATCACGACGATCTCAGCGCCGCACCTGGGCACGCTCCCGACCGACAGCATCCCACCTGACTCGATCTTGCAGGTGCTCGCGGCCGTTGTCGCGCTCACGGGCTTCTCGACCGAGAACGGCGTCCCAGATCTTTTTGACGCCAAGCTGGACCAGTATGGGCTCGCGCGACTCCAGAGCGGTGAGTCGTTCAGTGCGTACTTGAAGCGCGTCTCGAGTAGCGTGATCTTCAAGGGCAACACGACCGAGTCCTTCCTCGCGAGCACGACGATCGAAGGCGCTGTGAAGGACAACGAGTGGGTGAAGACGTTGTCCAACGTCTTCTACTACAGCTTCTCCACGCAGTGCACTTTCGAAGTGCGCGATCTGCAGAACCGCAAGATCCATGTGCCGCGACTCTCGACATTCCCGACGCTGCTCTCGACCGCGTACATCCTGGGCAGCCGCGCCACGGTCGATGCACTGGGCTATCCGGAGTCCTGGCTCGCAAACGACGGTACTGTGAACGTCGCGGCTCAGGTATCCGATGGCTCTGGGGCAGTGGTCGAGTACGATGCGGTATCGCAGCAGGGCCGCTGGCACCACGTCGCGCTGCTCGACAAGGTGGACCACATGGCGGCTATCGGCGTGAGCACCTTCGTGGACACGTACGATGTCTACAAGGCGCACGCGACGCTGTTGCGACAGCTGCCGGTCCAGACGAAGATTGGGGCGACGGTGACGGTGCCTTTGCAGCACGTCGCATCGAAGGAGACCATGGCGTTGATCCGAGCTGCGGCTGCTAAAGTCTCAACTTGATGTGGAAACAAGAGACGCGACGTGGGAATGGGTTTTATATTTAGCCTTCTTATATACATTAAATACCAAAATATGACTACTTGTGGTACAAATGTCTGTTATAAGTGTATTGATAAACCTTTGTACTCATTATTCGAGGCTAGCTAGACCAGCGTGTTGCGTGTGGAGGGGAGGCGTGTCATCTTCAAATGGGGAAGCGTGCAGCGAACGAGTGGCTCCATGACGCTCGCTATTGCAGGTACGTCACGTGTGTTTAGATATCGAGCAGCGGCTGGCTCATACATGCTGTACCAACGTTTCCTACGCGACGCGAACGAAAGAAAACAATCAGGAATCGCTGGTTCTGGACATCGCGGTCGAGCAACAAACAGGAGGTTTGCCGTCGTTGGAGAAGACGAGCGGTGCATGTACCACCGAGCATGTGGTTCTAGTGTACGTCTTCTTGTGTCCAAGTCGATGAGATAAATGCACGGGGCAGCCTATCGGTCTCCGAGCAGGCAATGCAGAGGCGGTGATGTGGGGGAGGGGGCTTCTGCACTGATAACCAGACAACTTGTGCAGATGGTCAGCGCCCGTGGCCTGAAAAAGCTTGAGGCAGCGCGATTAGCACTGCTCGCCTCATCGGACCCAGTCAACCGCTTGCCTCTGTGTTGACTCGAATAGAGAATCTCTCGCCACTCACGCACTTGCCGCCAAGAGCTCACCTCAAGAGCTCTCGGTTCAGCACCAACTGCCAAGATGTTCAAGCCGCGCTTGTGCCCCAGTTCCATTCTCCTGGTTCTTGCTACCCACTTCCTCTTCGTCACCTGCCATGCGCTCAACAATACGCTCCCGATCATCCTCGTGCACGGTTTCGCCGGCTGGGGGCGCGATGAACTCGGCGGACTCAAGTACTGGGGCGCTTTTGATGGCGACTGGGAGGAGAAGCTCAAGAGCCAGGGCCACGACGTGCGCACTGCGGTCATCGGCC
>JAASGO010000349.1:0-27420 GCA_023334245.1 Globisporangium cederbergense
CGCGCAGGCTGTTGCCCCCACACAAGAATGAGCAACGGACGGACCTTCATCAAGACCTTCAAGATCAAAAGCCCACGCCAGACATCAGGTTCGCGAACGGGTACCCGAGTAGTCTCTGATCGGAACTTGGAACAGGGCTTCCGACGCGTCGTGGAGAAAGTCATTTCTACACAGTGGCCCCGATCCAAACCCTGCGATGTAGAATAATGGGCTTCTCCCTGTATAAAGCACTCGCTCTGCTCTTTGCTCTTTGCATTAACATGAGTACAATCACCCACCCGCTATTGCCGAGTCGACATTGTTGAGTGGGTGATGGGAGTGGGTGATTGCACTTTCACGCAGTCCATGACCAACAACAACAAAACAATAATATGCGGCGCAGCGCGAAGCTCATCGACGGCAAGGCGGTCGCGCAGGCGCTGCGCGTGGTGATCAAGAGCGACGTGCAGCAGCTCACAGCCGCCCACGGACGCGTACGTGCTTTCCTTCTGCTCATTGCATGATGTGTACGATCGTGTATCACTGTAATGACTGACTTGCGCTTCTACGTGTGTGTGCGTGTGTGTGTCTGCATGTGAAGCCGCCCGCATTGGGGCTCATCATGGTTGGCGACCGCAAGGACTCCGCGCTCTACGTCAAGAACAAGCACACGGCGTGTCGGAAAGCAGGTATCCGGTCGGTCAACTACCTCTTTGAAGACAACGTCAGCCAGGTGGGGATGTAATATGCGCGCGATGTGGGCTGCAACAATTGTAGTTCCATACTCACGATGATACATTTTATACCACAGGAGACGATCTTGAAGCAAGTTGAAGAGCTCAACAGCGACCCCACGATCGATGGCATCCTGGTCCAGGTACCAAAATGCACTAATGCACAGACTGAGCGGTCGTGTGCTAAGGAGCGCGGTTGTACTCACATCCTGTTTGTTGCTGTGTTTGTTATGGTCAATAGCTGCCGCTGCCAGAAACCCTCGATCCGCGCACCATTATCGACTCGATTCAACCGACGAAGGATGTCGATGGTCTGCATCCGTTCAACGCCGGCGAGCTGGCGATGCGGAATCGCTACCCATACCTCGTCCCGTGCACAGCGAAGGGTATCATCGAGCTCCTCGATGCACAACAAGTACCACTCGAGGGCCAGACCGCCGTGGTGATCGGACGCAGCAACCTTGTGGGGAGCCCCATTGGTCTGTTATTACAAAAACGCAATGCGACCGTTATCCAGTGTCACTCCAAGTCCATCGATCTCCCGCGATATGTACAACAGGCTGACGTGGTCATCGCAGCGTGCGGCCAGCCGTACTTGGTGCGCGGCTCGTGGCTCAAGCCTGGCGCCGTGGTCATCGACGTCGGCATTAACTTTGTCAAGGACGACGAGACTCAAGTATACCACGGCACACCGAACGCCGACGGCTTCAAGATTGTGGGTGACGTGAGCTTCGACGAAGCCCTCGAGGTGGCGGGCTCCGTGACGCCCGTGCCAGGCGGCGTGGGGCCGATGACGATCGCCATGCTGCTGCACAATGTTGTGTGCGCGTTCAAGCGCCAAGTAGGAAGCTCAGTACCGTGAACACGACACAAGAAGGGCCACAACCAGCACCAGCACGACCTCACAGCGTCGTCTTGGGATGTAATGTTCAGTAGCATGTGGGTTGTCTGGCTTGAGCTTGGCTTGTATCTCTTTGACCGTGGGCTTGAAACTGGACTTACTTTTTCTGTCGTGCGCGCGGCAGCAGCATCTCGTTGATGAATTGCTCGATGCGCTTGTAAAGCGGGGCGTACGGATTGCAGATCACGTACTCGGTGAGCGCCGCGATGGCCTCGAGGAAGTCACCAAAGTCGGCGCGCAGGTCGTCCTCGCAGCCCGGCTCGACGTCCTGCTGCAGGTTCACGAGCACCTGCTTGAGCGTGTGCTCGGTGATGAAGCTGCCGATGAGCTTGCAGTCTTTCGCGAAAACCACGAGCTCCTTGAGGCTCATGGTCGACTGCTGCTCGCGCAGCATGTGCATGCTCGTGTAGTACCGGAAGATGCGCTGCAGCGTCAGTTTGTGCTTCTGGAAGACCGCGCGCACCTTTGGAGATGCCACCTCAGCGCGAAAAATCTCGGACTGCGACCGCAGCGCGTTTGGCAAGATTGTTTGCTCCATGAGCTCGTGGAACCGGTCGTCAAGGCTCATGTCCGAGTACTTGACCGCGGCAATGCGGATGAGCGCGTCCACGAACTCCTTGCCGACCATCTCGCGCACCTCACCGTCCGCTTCTGCTATTGAAGAAGATGGATCGCCTCGCGCGTGGTCGAGCATCCCCAGCGGCGAGTGCAGCATCGTTGACCGGTAGATGCCCTCAACAGCCTGAGGCGTCAGTCCCTTGTCGCAGATCAAGCAGTCCTTGACGAACTTGTTGAACTCGGCGAGGCTCATGCTCGCGATACTGCCGGCGCCGCCACTCGCGCTATAGTGCTTAAAGATGTCATGGATGTCCTTGCTGTAAACGGTGAGGATGCTGCGCAGTGCCTCGGTGCACTGCTGGACGTCGCGCTCGGGGACCACGGGTGCCATGGGCAGCCCCGTGACGCTCCCACGACGCCCTCGATTCTGCAGTTGGTGCTGGATTTCGCAGTCGGCCACGAGTAGCTCGCGCACGCTTGAGAGGTCCACCTGCGCGAAGTCCTTGATGCGCTCCTGCCAGCGCTCGTCGATGATCCCGAGCGATCCGACCGTGTTCTTGGCGCGCGCATTCAAGCAATTCCACGTGAGCCCGAGGATCTTGTAGGCGATCTGCGAGAGTGCGCTTGAGGTCTCGTTCGAAGCAATTGCGATGGCCGCGAGCTCGCCGTTGAGCTGCTTGAAGAGCGTCTCGCACGTGCGCATCTCCTTCATGAGGTGCACGACCATAAGCGCGTCGTAGTTGTCGTTCATGCGCTTCACCTCGAGTAGCAGGCTGCGCACGCGCTTCCAGGACGTAATGATGTTGAGGAACGACCCGCGCTGCCGCTCCAGGTTGATCTTGCGGATCGAGCCCCTGTGAAGAGAAGGTCACATCAACAACAATAATATGGTCACTAACAAGAGCTCTTAAGCTGAGACTTTGAGCTCCATGTACGTACGTACACGGAGGCACCGAAGAGCATGGCGACAAACGAGATGTTCTCGGCGACGCTGCTGGCGTGGATGCTGTCGCTCGTGACAACCTGCGGTAGCTCGGGCTGGATGCGCGAGTGAAACGTCTCGACATTGCGCAGCCGCTGGTCTGAGTCGATCTCGCGCACCATCTACAAGCACAAGGCAAGCGTCGTCAGCAATATCAGTGCATGCCTTATGAAGAGTAGCAGCACTTCGTGTCAAAGCGACAATGAAAGGCTCACCGTCGAGTCGAACCACGTGGGGAAGAGCCGATGCAGTAGAAACGAGTAGCGTCGACCGTCCACGAGGTCCGTCGTGAAGTTCTTGATCACGCGGTCACTGGCCTTCTCGATTGACGACGACATCTGCAGGTTCATGCGAAACCAGCAGAGCAGCAACGCGTCGATGGGCATGTGCGTCAGGTCCTTGATGCGCACCACGGGCGCACGTGAAGAACTGGAAGATGACGAGGACGAAGATGAATTGCTAGTGTCGGATCCGGTATACCTCTGGTCACCGCTGGCGCTAGGCGTCGAGCTGTGGTTCTGGCTCGCCTCAGTCCTCACCTTGATCACGTTCTCTGCTTGAATCTAAGGTTGCCATGTCCCAAGCCACGGCAGACATGTCCAAAGAAATGAGGGGTGGTGGGTGAGTCAGTATCAAATTGGTTGGTGCTACTAGTACTTACCATCTCGGCGAGGTTCTGCAGCACGCTGCCATCGAGCTGGTACTCGAGCGAGTCCATGACGTCCTTGGACATCTGGATCGCGCACGATTCGACCATACGCGCCATGCCGAACATCGTCTCGAGCAACATGCGATTGATGCGGTCCATGCGTTCGTCGTCCTGCGAGATGAGCGTATCGATGTGCTCAAAGTGGACGTCGTGGCGCCGGCTAGCGCCTGATCCTGAGGTCCCATTACCACCACTAGAGCCCCCGTGAGTGCTGTTCATAGCGTCCACACTGCCACTGGGGATGCTGCCGTCCGTGTAGCCCACAAGCGAGGACTCGAGCTGCTCGATGCGGTGCAGCAGCTGTGCGTTTGAGTCAGTGAGGCTGTCGATGATCTTGGCCATGGACGTGACCTTGGACTCGGCCTCGGCAATCAGGATGTCTTTTCGACTCAGCGACGATGCTGTGATGGATAGCATCATCTGGTACTCGACGCTCTCGCGCTGGTACGCGCGCCGCAGGGACTCGACGCGCCAAGCCCGAAAGATTGAGCTCAGGTTCATCTTTCGCATGGACCGGAAGACGCGGCATTTGAGCTGTATGTACAGATAGACAGAAAGAGAATAGTTGACTGAGAGTCAGCTAGCGAAAAGCTACAACTACGAGCAGCAGAGAGCTCTTCAAGACGCACCGAGCGGATCTCCTTGTCGGTCGCAATGGCCCTCGCCCACCCACGAAAGAGCAAACTGAGCGTGCACCGGTCGCTACGCACTTTTGTCCGTCGCAACAGATGCTCGACCTTCTCCGGCAGGCGCTCGCGCACGCTCATGGCCTTATCGCGGTTCTGTACAGTGTCTAGAAGGAACTGGTTGTGCTTCCTCAGTCGTCGGAACTCCTATCAAGACCAGGTAACCAAGACAAAGAATCAAAGATCTCAGCAAGGCATTATCTATCTATCTATCCAACATGTCACCAAGAGCTCACCGTGAAGTACGGTACGCGGTTGCCGTAATTGCTTGGACACGAAGAAGAAGGCCCCACGGCTCCGCCTCTAACTGGTAGGAAGATCGCGTTCGCGAGCTCGTCGAGGATCCGTCTCAGGAAGGCTGCGCTGTGACCAAGTCCGTTGCCATTGCCAGCAGAGGAAGAGCTGTCGCCATTGCCAGTCGTAGCCGAGATGCGGTCGATGTACTTGGCCAGCAGCTGGCAGCACACGGTCGCGAAGAACCGATTGGGCGCCTCGACCCATGCCGCCATGCGTTTCGCCTCGTTGAACTTGACCTCGCAGAAGAGCGAGATGGATGAGAACGCCTCCTCGCCGGCGTCAATGGACCACTTGCTCAGCATGAGCTGCGAGAGCTCGCCGCTCTCGTCGTTCAGGTTCAGGTCCAGACTTGGATGCAACACGCGGAACTCGTCCAGGGAGCTGCTAGTGTTGCCTGGACTGTCGGCTGTGGACGAGCGGTTGTGGCTTCGACGGTGTGGCGACGATGAAGAGGGCGAGGACAAGGATGCTGAGCTCTCAGGCTTGAGCTGGCGCTGCAGCATGGGTGGCAGCTTGGGGGACTCGAGGTACTCGATCGTGGCCGTCGAGACGCGAGGCGGCACCACGCCAGAAGAGGGCGATAACAATGACGGCGACGCATTGTTGCGAGGCGGCGTCGGGTGCGAGAAGCGCGGACTCGGTCGTTGATGTGAGGACGACGGCTTGGTTTTCTGGGCGTGACTGGGGTCATGGCTGCTGGTATCCTGAAAGGCACGTCGCTCAGTCAATTGGTTGCGATGGAGCTCTAAAGACTCGGTAGGCGTCACGCGCTCTCTGCTGGTGCTGAAGGCGCCTGTTCCGTGCGACTCGTGATCGTCGTTCCTTACGGACACTGGCGAGGATGTGGCGCCGAAGAGCAAGTGGAGCTTGGGCACTACTGATGGGCGTGCTGGCGAGGGCTCCATTATGTGAGGGCACTCCGATAGAAGAAGCAAGAGAGCGGCGTGAGCCAGCAGCTGATAGGGACCTGCTGAGAGCCCAATATGAATTGAGTGACCTTGATTTGTATGTTGAAGCGACCCAGCCACACTCTCGAGTATTATTACAACCTTGAAACGACTCGAGTTGAGTGAGACGTGCGTGAACTTTTCGGACGAGTTTGCATTTCAAACGCATTACAACAACAACAACGAACGAATTCGCGTCCTCACTCAGCAGTTGTCCACCGCCACGCTGACACGCTCCTGCTCCCTATCCTTCGAGTCCGAGCACGTACTATTGAGATCGTTCTCACCATCGTTGTCACTCTCAGACTCTTCCTGGTCGTTGAAATGGTCCGAGACTCGCTCTGGGGCCGCCACCATCTCCAGTTCTTCACCCTCGCAGTGCCACAGCTTACTCTCATTAGTATCATTACTACTGGATATAGCTGCGGAGCTCTCTGGCTGGACACCGATCGGTAGCTTGGTGTCCTGCAACTGCAGGTAGCACGTCTTGAGCTCCACGTCGCCCAGCTCGAGCTTGTGCAGCTCGCAGTGGTCGCGCCACTCGGCGAGCGTGAGATCCCTCGTAGTGTCACGCTCGCGGTCACGCCGCCTGCGCTGGCGGTGCCGCCGGCGGTTGTACATCATGTGCTGGATGCCGCCGCGCGGCTCGTTGCACTTGCGCTGGACGTAGAGCAGTAAAGGCAGCGCGAAGGCGAAGAGGCCGAAGCCGAGCCAGACAGTCGTGATGGGCACTTCATCCTTCTTGCACGACAAGCGCACGGTCGGCATGACGGAGCAGAGTGTCGGGCAGATGCAACGTCCGTCTTGGCCCATGCATACGGGTCGCGACGACGACACGGAGCAGCTCGCGCACACGAAGTCGTCGCTGGCGCAGTAGCTCACGGCCGGCGTGACGCCCGTGGCGTTGTCACAGCGCCCCACCAGCACGTCGAACTTGCAGCCCTGTAGACGTAGACATATAGCGCGCATCCAGCACACATTTTCAGTCAGTTCAGTGCCAACGACACACAAAGAGCGACACACTCAATGGCGTACGCTGGTGCTCAGGCAGCTGGTACAAATGTGCTGCACGTTGCACGCGTCGCCCACACGGTTGTAGAGATTGCACTGGTCTGTTTGCGCTACCACCACAGGGGTCGATAGCAGTCCACAGAGCAGCAGCACGAAGAGCGCCATTGACGCCATGCGTCGCCTCGCGCGCGAGCAGCTCATGAAGGCGGTGGTGGTGCTTGTCAGCTAACAAGTGAGTGGAATCGCTGGAATCCGCCACGCGAAGCGGCTGGGCGAATCACTTGCGCCCACTATGCCTCATTGCTTCTCTTTATTGACGTCGTGGAAGAGACCGTGTTCTCTGGTCTTCCATGGAGCCCATCTCCTCCTCCAGCTCACGAATGCGAGTCGTTGCTCTACAGTCCAGCATCGCGCTTGGCGTCCTGCGGTTTCCTGGTACGAGTGGAAGTTTGACCTCTCCGCTTGCCAAGCTCAAAGGCTTACTCAGCCTCACGACCTGTTCAATCGATGTCTGCGTGTTTGGGTTTGCCAGCATGGCTGTAAGTGCGGTGCATCTACCTTGCTGCCAGTTTGTTAATTATGTGAGCTAACTCCGTTGCGTTTGCGCTGTTTTCTTGTCTTCAACTTGCTGAGGAGTTCGTCGCTGTGAAGCGAGACCGGGGCGTGTCTGTGCGAGTGATCGTGGACAGACGGCAGTCTCACATGCTGGTACCAGTGAAGGACCGCATCCCAGGAGTGACGAAGCAACAATGGTCGATGTTTGCCCTCCTCACTGAGGCGGGGATCGAAGTTCGCTTCGACACTCGCTCTGCCACAATGGCGCTCTCGCTCCCGGTCTCACTCCAGCTGAACGACCCCGCTGCCAGGGCGAAGTCGTCTAGAACACAATACTGCACAACAACATCGTTAGTAGAAAAGAAGTCATGGCGAGCAGCAGAGCGTGTCGAGTGCGTGTCTGCCTTCTCGTGCATCTTAAGAAACAAGGAAGTTGTCGTCGGAAGCGGAAGGGCTCGTTCTCTCAGGTACAAATTGCAGATTTTCGACATTGAAATGGCTCCGTATCCATGGCCGCGTGCGGCATGCAAGCTGCCCGCCTAAGCTCGAGGCGACGCCTCCAGCTCTCTCACTTGCTCTCCATCGCGTAGTTCGCTTGGTCAGAAGACTGCACGATGTAGTAGTGATTCTGATCTTTGTTCGAAAGGGTGGTGAACGGGAGACGAGGAAATGCGAGCGCTAGTATATTAAATATTCAACTGATGCAGAAACTCCCTGCAACTACTAACTAGATGCCTCACACTGCGAGAGCGTCTACCTAGACGGCTCCATCGCGCCGCACGTGCGCTGTGGTCGTGGCTTCCGATCCAGTTGTAGATGGATGGCAAGCGCCGCTGTCTTCATGCTCGCGGCCATATTCAAAGCCTTCGAGCTCTGAGCAAAGACTCTCACTGCTGGTGTCGTGGGTGATCGTTTCTCGCTGGCTGTCGTTATCCTCGTCGTCGATCTGCACGAAGCAGCTCTTGAGCTCCAAGTCCACGAACTCTTCGCTGTGGTCCACTCGATGTTTCTTCCAGTTGTCGAGCTTGAGCGCCATTGGGTTCGCCTCTTGATCACGCGGACGGGGACGGCGCTGCACGAGACGGCGCAGCCCAAAAGTGGAAGCGACCGCGTTGTTGATTCGCACGCGTCGGATATGAATGCAGAGTGAGAGCGAGCCGAAGACTATGACCACCAGCAGCAGGTACGATATCTTGGAGAACGACATCGAGGCACCGCACTCCAGTGGTGTCTGCGACTGCAACTCGCACTGGCGCAGGCAGAAGCAGCCGCTGTCTCCGTAGCACGGCGCGTCGCTGGTCCCACTCGCGCAGGTCGTGCACGCAGTGTCGGTCGTGTCGCAGTACTCGGCCTTCCTATTCCAAAAGTACTCGACGCCAGTGTTCGCCGGGTCGATGCGGCTGATTGAGACGCACTTTCCCGTCGTGGACTCGATCGCACAGCCCGAGCGCGAGAGGCAGACGTCGCAGATCGCGTCAAAGAGGCAGCCGCTGCGTTGCGTCGTTGCGCTGCAGTCGTCGTCGTCGCGCCAGACGGACACGACGTGGCTCGTTGCGTTCGCGAGTGATGATGCAGGGATCGTGATGTCTTTGTCACTTGGGCTTGACGAGGACGACGTGTTCGCCGAGGAGCTCATTGACGACGCTGATGCTGGGATCGCTTGCGCACTCTCACTCGATAGCATCACGGTGAGTGCTGCCACGAGCACATAGATTGTCATGCGCATTACACTCATGGTGTTGACGTCTGTGTGTCGGTGGTGGTGGTCGGTTATTAGGGCGGGCGGAGGAGAGCTGCTGCTGCTGCTGCTTGGGCAGAGAGACGACACGCGTGTGGAGCTGGGGGCGCGATGGTGGCGATCGGGACTCGAAGGCGGAAGCGCGTGGAGCTGGTGGGTGGAGAGAGAGGGAGAGGACCGAAGCTGAAGCTGCGCGTCTTGACCTGTGGGGTTGTCGGCTTTTTGGAGAATGAGAGAGCTCCTCGCGCGTGGCGCTTGCGCTTTTCCCAAGTCAATCGCTGGCGACGGGCTTCGGCCATCTATACTTTAATCCCATACGCTTTCTTTTTTTCAGCCCCATACGAACCCCAACACGGATTCTTTTTCTCCTACGGCTGGGGATGGGTCGGTGGGTACAGGCGCTGAGAAAAACACCAAGCAAGCAACGTTTGCGTGTGGGATGGATGAGTGGATACCCATCAACCACCCTCAAAGTGGATTCTCTTCGCCGCTACAGTAGAGCATTAGCAGTAGAGCATTAGCGACACAACTCGCTGTATCAAAGCGCTTCTCAAGGGTGAGCCGCAAGGAAATACAAGACAACAGCCTCGCTCGACTGAGGATCGCGCGGTGGCTCAGAGCAGCGGGTGCACAACCCACCAAGGCGGCTCGGTCGCTTACCCCATCGCCTGCAGTGGACGCACAGTAGTAGATGCAGCGAATCCTAGAGCAGCGAGCGGCAAACGCACCCCAGCCAGCTCTATCCGTTGGTTAAGATCGCCTGAAGCGAAGACCACGACAAAGGTTTGCTTGCTCAGTGGCTACCGATGGAGCCACAGGAGATTGAAAGCTCGGAAAGCCCTACCAAACAGGTGTGATAGATAGATACTAGGCAAGCAACGTCAATTTTGCGTCAACGGGTCAACACAGAACGATATAGTGTTTCTGATGAAAGCTCAAGCACTGGAGGCAGGACGCCATGAGATCATGGAGCGCAGCGAATTCGGAGAGCGCGTCGAGCGGAGAGCAGTGAAGCGGATATGAGTGTACCGATATGTTGTCCCGTGTGGCAGTTCGCAGCGGCGACCACACGCAACTGCAGTAGCAATCCTATCCATTCAGCTCAGTAGTGAGATCGTAGGTAGTTTGTGATGAAATCTGCCACCTGGTTGGAGCGGCCGAGCCGTTGGACGCCCAGGCGTCTGCCGCACCTATCGGTATCAGCTAGCGCTGGTAGTGTTGCTGGGACTTCATAAACGCATGGACGCGTTGGAATATCTTTGAAATGAAAGCTTGGAAGGGCGTGAGCTCTTTGCAATTTACCACGACCAATCCTCCAGTTTCTCTTCCAAATCGCGTCTCGCTTTATCCCTCTCAAAAAATCTGCCTGTTCTATTGCTGCTGCTGCTCAGGCTGCAACGCCGCGAGACGCTTGATCGCCTCAGCGATGGCTTCGTCGGTCTTGCAGTACGCGAAGCGCGCCCACTTGTGGCCCTCGGCCTTGTTCGCGTCGCTGAAGAACGCGCTCGTCGGGATCGCCGTCACGCCCTTGGTGATCGTGAGCCAGCGGCAGAAGGCCCAATCGTACGACACGCCCGGCACCAGAAACTCCTCAGGGACCTTGATCGCTGAGATGTCCGAGTACAAGAAGATACCACCGTGTGGCGTCACGGGCTTGATGCCAACACTCACCAGCGCTTTGGCGAGGCGGTCGCGCTTCTGCACGTACTGATCCGCCACGAAAGCGTAGAACGTGGGAAAGCCCTTGTACTCCTGCTCGGCGCGCACGAGCATGTTCGCGACTGCCTCCTGAAACGGCGTGGCGACGCTGAACTGGATCCAGTTGTTCGCGAGGTGGACACCCTTGATGAGGTTGCTGGGGCCGATGGCCCAGCCGACCTTCCAGCCCGTGACCGAGAACGTCTTGCCGGCGCTCGAGACCGTGAGTGTGCGCTCCCACATGCCTTCGAGGTTGGCCACGCGCACGTGCGTCTTGCCATCGAATGTGATGTGCTCGTACACTTCGTCCGAGACGACCACCACGCGCGGGTGCAGGCGTACGTACTTGGCCACGAGTTCGAGCTCGTCGGCTGTGAACACCTTGCCCGTCGGGTTGTGCGGGTTGTTGAGGATCACGAGGCGGGTCTTGTCCGAGAAAGCGCCTGCGAGTGCGGCTTCGTCGATGTAGAACTCCTTCTCGCCATCTACTCCATCACCACTAGTGTGCACGTGCAGTGGCACGAACTTGCATACACCACCGGCCATCTGCACCTGCGCCTGGTAGATATCGAAGGCCGGCTCGAAGATGATCACCTCGTCGCCGCTCTCAATAAAGGCCGAGATTGCGCTGTAGATCGTCTCGGTCGCGCCCACACCCACCGCGATCTCGTCGGCCCACTGGATCTCGCGCTTGAGCTCCTTCGAGTACTTGTTCGCAAGCACCTCCACGAGCTTCTTGTGGCCCTGCGGTCGCGCGTACTGGTTGAAATCCGCGTCCAACGCGACCTTGGCAGCCTCCTTGACGAAGGGCTCGGCCGACCAGTCCGGGAAGCCCTGCCCCAGGTTCACGGCCTCGTGCTGGTTCGCCAGCGGCGTGAACTCATGCCAGACCGTCGGCTGGTCGAAGCCATGCAGGCGGCGCGCGAGCTTGTCCGCCATCTTCTTCTGCTGCTGCTGCTGTCGCGTGTCTTGACAAAAAAGATTGCTGGCAGGATCTCATTGGTCGAAATGCGTGTGAGGATAGTGCAAAATATACCATAAAATACGTCAGTGTGATTTTTTCTTTTCGCGGTCACCAATTTTGGACTGGACTTACAGTTCTTTGAGCGCCCTTAAACCCAACTGAAGGCGCTCAAAGGACTGTTGGTCCAGTCCGAAACTAGTGGCTCTAGACACAGTCCATTTTTTGCTCTTGATTGGCCAGTTTGCCGGCGAGTCACCACTTTTGTAGGCTTTGATTGGCGCATGTTGTAGCATATCCAGAATATTTTTTGGGGGAGCTTGTTATTTTCACATGGAAGTGAACAGATTTGTAGGTTTTGTTAACCCAACGCAAAATAACTACAATCCGAAAACCCCGAATCGAATTTGCGAGCCGTTACATTAGGGAACTATCCTTTCTGGCGTATTGCTTGGGCCCAAGTTTTTACAAGACTGTGGGGCAGAACTTCACTGAATCGGCCCAAAACGCTTGATTTTGGGTACCGCCAGGTGTTTGATTTTGGGTAATACTCATGCCAAACCCAGGGCAGCCCTGGGTTTAATTAACAATATTGGTAGTATCTCATTGGTCGAGAAACTGTAATATTTTATCCAATAAGAGAGACCCGTTTGTTCAGCGCGTATTTGACATTTTTGACATTTGCTTATCAAAAGCTCAATCAATCGCTGCTGTAGTTCCCGGACGCCTCGGCTTGCGCACCGAATCCCAGATCGAGACTCGAGCCAGTCGGTGCCTGCACACCAAAGTACGTGGGTGGGCGCTTATATGGTGGGTGTACTCTCTGCCTCGCCTCTTGCTGCTCTTTTACTGACCGACTACCTTTCTTCTTCCGAGTTCTGTGTAATCGACGGTCTCCCCTCTAGCAGGGTCATTCAGCTACAGCAAGAATGCCATGCTCTACAACGAAAAAGTTACTGAGATCCACCGAGGTGGTCGAATCCTCCGAGATTATTTAGACATATTCGAATCCCTGTGGGAGTTGGCAGGGATCCTGCAAGCCCGTCGAGGTCGCCGAGCTCTAGCCTCTTCTCGCCAAGCTCCAGCTCCAGCTCCAGCTCCAGTAACAATCATTAACACACTTGACTTTACCTTATCTTTTTTGTAATTATCCACTTTGATCGCTCTGCACGACATCATCCATGGATGTAGTGTGGTGACTGAAGAAATACGGCATGATGATACGAGCTTGGCAGCCTCCTCCCCGTACCTCGTCGCTCGCAACTGCTCGCAACTGCTCACAACAGACCCCCGATACACCTCGGTGAGCATGGCCTGTAGGCCGTGTAGTGTGAAGCTGGAAAAAACATATCCGACGCTCAAAACAAAGTCACGGAGGTGGCAAGCGAAGTGTGTATCGTCTCGAGCTCCAGTGTCACCAGCCTCCAACAAAACGCAGAGCGCAAGACCTTGGGCACACGTGGCTTACACTTGGACGATGTTGAGGAGCGCTCACGCAGCTGTTCAGCGCTTTTATCTACTGTAAGAATGTCAAGCAACGAACCTATCGCAGCTACACGACTGACTGACTGAGGGCGCGCACACAAGCAGGGCAGGAATGAGTTAATTGACTCGAACGCTCAGTGCGCGCACGCTGGCCTCCTCGTCCGTGTGTGTGAACCGATCGAGTTTACAAAAGCGTCGAACCCTCCTAATGAGTACCAATTTAAAACGAGAATGGTTGTGTCGAAACCTATTTAAAGCAGGTACCAGATCCGTGGTGGTGGAGAGCTCAAAGCGTTGCGCTCGATTGGCAGTCTCGAATCCCGATCACACGCACGCACAAAGGAGAAGAAGCGATGAAGTTCCGCGAGTTCAAGCCGCCGCTTTGCGAGGAGATCCTCGAGGAGGTGGACTCCATGGGCTTCACCTTCATGACTCCCGTGCAGGCGGCGACGTTGCCGCTCTTCCTGGGCAACAAGGACGTGTGCGTCGACGCGTGCACGGGCAGCGGCAAGACGCTCGCGTTCGTGCTGCCGATCGTGCAGATTCTGCGCACCAAGATGGCCGACGGCACGCTCAAGGCGCCGCGTGACGACATCACGAAGCTCGTGTCGCTCATCATCTCGCCTACGCGAGAGCTCGCGCGCCAGATCTTCGAGTGCGCGTGCACGTTCTTCGCCAAGGCGCTGCCGAAGGTCAAGGTGCTGCTCTTCGTGGGCGGCACGAGCGTCGACGAAGACCTGAAGCTCATCCGTAGTGGTGCCGGCAAGTGCTCGGTCGTGATCGGCACACCCGGACGCACGGAGGACCTGCTGAACCGCTGCATCGGCTCGACGGTCGAGACACGCGACTTCGAGATCCTGATCCTGGACGAGGCCGACACTTTGCTGGACATGGGCTTCGAGGTGAGCATCAACAAGATCCTGGGCCATCTGCCCAAGCAGCGCCGCACAGGGCTCTTCTCCGCCACGCAGACGCAGGAGGTGAAGGCGCTGGCGCGCGCCGGTCTGCGTAACCCGGCGACGATCTCCGTGCAGGTGGCGAACAACACACAGGTGATCCCCACGACGCTGCACAACTACTACTCGATCGTGGGCCACGAGCAGCGACTGTCGGCGTTGCACCACTTCCTCAAGTCCAAGACGGAGCAGAAGCTCATCGTGTTCTTCTCCACGTGCTCGGCCGTGGACTTCTTCAGCCGCGTGCTTGAGCATTTCTACGAGAACGAGGGTGAGAGCTTCCCCGTGATCGCGCTGCACGGCAAGATGCCGCAGAAGAAGCGCACGCTCAACTACGACGGCTTCGTGGCGCTCAAGTCTGGTTTGCTAGTGTGCACGGACGTCGTGGCGCGCGGCATTGACTTGCCAGACGTGGACTGGATCATCCAGTACGACCCACCGCAGGACCCCAACTTCTTTGTTCACCGCGTGGGGCGCACGGCGCGTGCCGGTCGCAGCGGCTCAGCCATCTCGTTCCTGTCATCGAACGAGGATGCGTACGTGAACTTTCTCAAGATTCGCAAGGTGCCATGCGAGGAGATGCCGCTGCCGCTGGACGAGATCGAAGACATGCTGCCGAAGGTGAAAGAGCTGATCCTGAGCGACCGCGACATCCTGGAGAAGGGCACGAAGGCGTACATCTCATTCGTACGCTCGTACAAGGAGCACCAGTGCCAATTCATCTTCCGCTTCAAGGAGCTGGACCTGGGCGCCGTGGCCCGTGGGTTTGCGCTCTTCAAGCTGCCCAAGATCAACGAGCTGCGCAACGTGCGCATCAAGTTCCAGAACGCCGAGATCAAGACCAAGGACATCAAGTTCAAGGACAAGGTGCGTGAGAAGGACCGTCAGAAGAAGCTTGTGGAGATCGCCGCCGAGAAGGAGAAGCGCGAGAAGGCGGACGCCGACGCGCTCGAGAAGAAGCGCAAGCGCGCGTTCACAGCCGATGATGATGACGACGATGACGATCTTCTGGGCAAGAAGAAGCAGGGTCCACGACGACGAGAGAAGAAGAAGGGACTCCACCAGCAGATCGTGGAGGAGTGGGACGAGCTCGCCGAAGAAGAGATGCTGTACAAGAAGATGAAGCGCGGCAAGATCTCGCAGGAGGAGTACGAGAAGGCGCTGTTGGGCAAGGGCGGTGTGTCGGACGACGAAGACGGCGGTGATGGTGACGATGGCGCAGACTCAGACGACGACGGCAAGCCCAAGGCGAAAAAGCCCAAGTGGAAGCTGTCGGAGGAGAAGCTGAAGGAGCGGTTCAAGAAGAAGGAGAAGATGGTGCAGAAGACCGGCACGCAGAAGAAAGAGGCGGCAAAGCGAGAGGAGAAAATCCGTCTACGCAAGAAATCGCAGCACCTGCAGCGCCAGCAGCAGAAGATGCAGCGTCGTCGTCCGTAGTTCGTTCGAGTCAGTCGATTGATTGCATCTGCACATATGAGCTCCAATATGTAAGCAAAGATAGAGAAGAAATGTATACCTGCCGCCATCCTTCTCTGTCCTTTACTTCCGACAAGAGCGATATTGCACATTCTCTAGCACTACTCTATGATAGGAAGGCTGGCATGGACCACGAGGTCGTGCCAGTCCGTGTATTGTAGAAGTAAGGGAGTCCTGTTTGTGGATCCACTGCGCGGCAATAGACTGTTTGGGCGAGTGTGCGGAGGTACTGCCGAGCCTTTCGCGTACGGTACATTCCTTGAATGCATCTCGCTGCATTGTCTATGCTGAGTCTCCGTCGAAGGATGGTCGATTCGCCTCGAATGCGCCCACGTGCCCAACTTGCGCATGAATGCGTCTCGAAATCAATCGACTCGAAGTGATTCGAGACTTCCTGTAGAATTGCACGAATATCGTGCTCCTTGCACGAAAGAATCTTCAGTCTCCAGTCATCTGGTCAAAGACAAGAGCGTATCGAACGTAAGGTATGAGAAACTGAGCACGCGCGCATAGTACTCACTCATCTTGTCATGATCAAAGCTCACCACCCGACACACACAGTCGACCAATGAAGAGACTCCCTTGACGTTGCAGTAGGAAGTCTCGCTTGAATTTCTGCATTGCCGCACAAACCTGCAAGACAATCGGGAAGTCGAGTGGAGCCAGAAGCTGCGGCTTCTCCCTCCTATGCGATTCCCCTGAGCAAGAATCCAGCTAATTAGACATGTGCCGTTCAAAGCGAAGCTGTGCTATCAGCCAGAGAGACTTACGATGGAGGGCGACTTTTGCGAGCTCTTCAATGCACTGCAGCTGGATCGAGCGAATCTCCGCATGCTTCTTCATCAACTTCGCGAGACCTTGAGCTCCGTTAGATTGAATGGCTTGTTGTACCGTCGAATATTGATCGTGATGGCTCGAGTACGAACGCGTGCGGAACTCGGAGCTGACACTTGAGAAGGGACTCCATCCTCCAGCGCTTCGTGCTCGAACTCGAAAGCAGTACCCTGTATCGGAGTTCAGTCCAAACACCGTTACCGAGACGGGTGGTTGGACGTTTTTTCGTGCAACTTCCTCAAAGCTCAGAACCTGGAACGACGATGCACGTTTCCAGACATCAGCATCGACCGATGCCCTGCCGCTTCCACGATACTGGGCGTGGTAGCCAAGTACAAGAGGAATATCGCTCCCGAGTGCAGCACTTGGGAAACTCCAAGCAATTGAGATGCTGTTCAGAGTTGAAGAGACCATCTTCAGAGCTGTTGGTGGTAGAGATGGGGAAGCTGTTTTCAACGAGATGGCAAGCATTAGTGATGCTCCCATGATCCTGTCCACCCGAATGGCTCTCGCACTTACTTGGTACAACTCCAAGCGCGAAGTCTGCAACTGGATCCTGATTGACCACCTGCGGCGTCTGTGTGATCTCTTGAAACTCGGCAGCAAGTTCATACTTGGTGCGCGCTTGTTTCTTGTATTCGTCCTTGACAAGAGCATTATGTTTCTCCGCGTCCTTCTGCACCATGTCGACGACATACTGCACAACCTCGTGAGCGAAAAGAGGGTGGCGGCCTTCATCGTCCACGTCCAGCTTACTTGGTACAGCGCCTCCGCGAAACGCGTCATTCAGTCGATGCAAGAAGTTGCTGACGCCGTCCTCGGCGCAAACCAGCGAGATCTCCGTCCTGAAATCGCATGCTCCCAGTAGCATAGTATTTGAAGTGTCCAAGCTGGTTTGAGACAGACCTGCCTGCTGTTTGTTGCTGCCTTGGTGCATTTGTGCTAGCGTTTTCTGCAGCTGGAGTGGAAACTGAGCGTGAATCCGATTCCGAATGGTTGCAGCAATGCCCGGTGGCGGCTCTTTTGGCTCGTGCAAATGGCAAAGCTCCAGCGCAACTAGCTTGCTTCTTGAGGGTATCGCTAGGAAGAACACAAGTGTCGCCAGTGTCATCAAAGAGACTTCAGATCCAAGCAAGTAGGAAGCAAAACACTGAGCGTACCATGAATCAACCGCGCAAGCTCGCTTTCATGAAGTGCAGTCAATAGCAATTCCTCCTCCGAGGACAACCGAGTCTCACTAAAGAGGACATACGAGCCCTCATTTGCGCCTTTCGTCACTCGAGCACCATGAGACTGTGGCAACGTGCAGGGAAAATGTCAGAACATCGAATGAGTTTCATGATCGCGATTCGCAGGCAATAATAGCAGACTTACCGAGAAACACAAGAAGAACGACGAATCAGCCTCACAGATATTTTGAAGCTCCTTCATCGTATCTTGGAACTCAATCACAGATGGATTGAGAAGCAACCTGGAGCCTCTGTGCGAAAACCGGTTGAACTGAATGTCCACAAGCGCATTGAACAAGCTCGTCGCCACCTCTTTCGTCTTCTCCGATACAGTTGGGAGGTGCCGGAAGGTGCAGGATACGACGATCAAACCATACGAGCTTTTGAGAATCGCTGGTGTAGTAATAGTGTTCTGGTTGGATGAGGGGGTGCTGAGCGCTTCTGTGCTTGGAATACTTGGGGTTTCGACCTGGTCCCCACCTTGATCTGTCGCAGTCAGTGGTTGCCCGGAAGCTGCTACGTCCACAACAGCAGCATCAATACGCTCGTCTGGGGCAGCGGTCGGGTCATTGGTATTATTCAGCAACTCTTCAGCTTTGGCCACGTTCTGGCCGTCTTTCGCTGTTTTTTTTGCAATAGTGTGATGCTGAAACGACAGCGGTTTGTGTGCTGGCGCCGCAGGGTCGTCTGCGGGGTGGTGTGGGGAGTGCTTCCGAAGTAATCGCCGCTTTTCCAGCAAGAGGTGGAGCTGCTTCTTGTACTCGTCGCTGCCTGCATCCAGGAGTTCGGTGTGTGAGTTTGTATCATTCTGCATCGCTCTCAGTTGTTTGCAGAATGATCGACAAGAGTTGACCTTTCGACGGACTGGTCGTCGGTTCAGTAAAATTAACAAAACGATTTCTTCAATGAACACCAAAGCGCATTCCAGTAGTATCTGATGAGCTGATCGACCGCGCTTTGCGAATGAGGTCGCTGATCGGCGCGTGATGCATGTCAAACGGTACGATCATAGGAACATCGTCAACAGCTCCAGGAAACAACTGTAACACCGAATGGATTCGCCCTAGCAACGCGTAGTTCGAGGCGATCACTTTCACGTAGCTTCTGGCTCGATTCGGTTGCTCGCACCGCAAGGTTTGAACAAGCTGTGGAAACAGATCCATCTGGATATTGCACACAAAGTCACTTTGTTAGTGAAGCAACGGACAGAAAGTCCACGAAACGATGACACACGCAGCTCACCTCTTGCTGGCGAAACTTCTCCACATACTCACTCTCCATCTCGCGAAGATACTCTTTGAGAACTTGCTCTCGGAGCGCTTCATTAACAAAAGTAAGCCACGCATCCGAGCTCCCCGCTCCACCAGATTTCCTCTTGGCTACTTTCTTGACTTTTCGAGTTTGAGGCTGATCATGCTATGCATCGAATGAAAACACCATTAGCTGCGATTCCAGCTTGCAGTTCCTTGCATGTACATGCTGACACACTCACCTTCAGAAGCTTTTTCTCGTGGTGTTCAGCAGCAGCATCGACGAGTAGTGTTTCTTGCTCGATCCAAAGGCGCTGCAACAGCAAGAAGTTCCTTTCTCGCTTCGCCGTTTTCACACGCCACATCTGCTGCAGTTTCTTCACCCGCCTCACGTACGTTCGGATGCCCCGAAACACTCGAAAAGCGACGGACTTCACCGCAACGCTCTTCTGGAGCCAATTGATCAACACCAGTGCGGCGCAGGAGTTGACACCGCGCGAAGATCGCTGTTGCCGCCAAAATCGTACGATCCCACGTAGTCGTATTTGCAATTGCTGGGTATTCCAGTGGTCGAGCATCTTCACGAGCATCTTTTGCGTAAACGCACACAACATGATTGTTGGTAGGACATTCTGCGACTCGATCTGAAGTCGCTCTCGAATCTCTCGCAGCATTCGCATCTGCGCTCTGTACTCAGTGGTCGATTCCATGATCTTTCGCTCAAAAGCTTCGTCTTCGACAGCTTTCCGCTCCTTGTTTTGTAGAATGCGGTTCTCATGGACTTCCGCCCATTGCCGATGCCTCTCATCGTAAAGCTAGAAACCGATAGTCGCGCAAACGAACGAACAAACAACAGATTAGAGTTGCCACCTCAACAATCATCTAAAGCGTAAGCATCGGCGAACCTGCCTGCACCACGCTGCCTCCATGTTAAACCCCATTGGTGTCGACTGGTTGTGCAGCATCGACTTGTGATATTGCATCTGCAGCTTTTGGTACTTCCGAATGGACTCCCAGAACTCCAGACGATCCGAATCACTGATCGGCAGCAGCCGAACTTTTTGCTTGAGCCGAGCGATTTGGTCGTCCTCCTCACGCTCCATGGTGCCACTTTGCTTGCTGCTGCTCTTTATCGGAAGCAACTGCTGATGCGAGTCTGGTGGTCCGGTCGAAGTGGGAATCGTTTCCATTTGCTGACTTGTTGTCATCGAGCTGTGTATCATCGAAGTTTGCGCTCGATCTGAGCTCGCACCCGGATTTGACCGACCTAGAGATGCACGAAGAGCAATCTGCTTTGCTGGCATGCGCGAGTTGAGCTTCTTCCCAGGCGAGCGTGAACCAGCGTGGTGAGCGACCAAATCGTCGTCGGTGATTGCATTTCTTCCTGGGGGTCCTGATCCGTGAAGGTTGTGCCTGTCGCGGTAAATCTCTTTCTTCACTGAAGTCAGCGGCGCTAAGTACACTGCGCAACCACAAAGAGAAATCGATTCATAGTATCATACATGCAAATGGTTAGATCAAGAATGCAAATGTAATATGCATGGTCGGCATCATATGTCCACCATCAGGCAAAACTCGAGCTCAAAATCTCCACCGCAGAGCAAGAAGTAGAGGTTTGCGAATGCGCATGTTGTTCATACACACACGTACGTACCCAATCGAGTGCGATCCATGTCGACGTCCATTGCGCCCGGCAGGATCTCGTGTGGGGGGATGATCGGTACAAGTCGCAGCACATTTCGCGATGGCGTCTCGCCTGTCAACGGCTGCACTGCTACTGCTGCTGCTGCTACTACTACTACGGCGGTGCCGTCCATCGCACTCCAGTCATCTGTGCGGTTGGGACTGCTCTCCTCCGCTGGAAGCCCCACGTCACTGCCATTTGTCGACGACCGCCGTGGGAGCTTCGCGCGCCGCGGCTCCGTCGTCGCCAGCATGCTGCCCAGCAGAAATCACAAGAGCAGCGATTCGGCAGCCCGATTGCACAGCGAAGCACATAGGCATGAAATGCGGCATGATGTAAATATAGCGGCTGTGGCGGCGCGTGGATGATCCGTGTGTGTATTTTTGTCTCCGAGTGGTTGGGCTCTTCGTGCCATTTCTGCTGCGTCCGTGGGCGGAGAAACGGCTCCGAGCGAATACAAACTCGCAGTGGGGTGGGAAGCGTGCAAGCCGCCACACACGCGGCGACGATTGGAATAACTAACTAGCTCCTCCCAAAAGCGACTCTGAGCGAGCGGCCTAGTTGCATTCTGATCCAGTGCTCCCGCTCCAAAGGCTCGCGTGATCGACCGAAGGCAGGCTGTTCTGGCCGGGAGTCTATTCTCGCCCCTCTCTCTGATCAGCCAGCACCTTATCTCCATGCCCAAGGACTGCGGTCGCGTGACGAATTAGGCTACAAGACAGCAGCATCCAGGGCGCACAGGTACTACCAGTCGCAACCTCGAAAAGTGATAAAGACAGCTCGCGCAGTCGCCGGACAAGAACACCAAGGACGTGCAGGTTGCAATCAAGGTTGATTGGCTGCTGGGTACACTTGGAGCAAGGATCGCAGCCGGCGCCATCACCACGAGGAGCAGAGAGCGGCGCTGTGTTCTAGAAGTGAAAACAGGCGGCAACCCGAGAGGAGGAAAGCGCCATTTGCTCAGCGTGTGCGTGAGGACTGTGAAGGTATAACGCAGTACAGAGCCCCAGACACCCGCCTCACCAAGAGAAGTAATCAAGCGGAAGAAGATCGAGCCTTGAAGGCGTGAACCTGTCCAGACGAAGCACGTGGTTGCAGGAGATCGGTGGCGCGTGCGCTACTTTCGACACCTACACAAGAAGAAGAAAAAGAGACTCAGCCTAGCAGCAAACGATGCCGTCGGACACGCCACTCCATAAAGCAGCCCACAACGGCGACAAAGGCGCATGTCTGCAGATTCTAGAGGAAAAGTCTGTCGACGTGAATGCTCCCGGCGCCGGTGATCGACGAGCGCTGCACCGTGCTGCCGGCGGTAATCACGCGGAGCTGTGCACGCTGCTACTAGACAAAGGCGCAGAGATCGATGGGGTACGTCCATGCACCCTCTGTCCTTGCATGGAGCTCATCTCGCAATGGTCTAACTCTTATTTCGAACTGTGATTGGTTGTGCAGGCGGATAAAAGTGGGCGAACAGCGCTCCACTGGGCAGCGATTTCCGGGCACAAGGAGGCAACGCTGATCCTACTACAGAAGGGCGCAAATATAAACGCCGAGACGACGACGGGCATGACGCCGCTCCACGGCGCAGCAGAAGGCGGCAAGGTTGACATAGTTAGGCTCCTGATGGAACACAAAGCAGATTCGGCCAAGAAAGACTCGAGCGGCAAGCTTGCGTTCGATTACGCAATGGATGGCAAACACAAGGCGGTAGTGAAGGTGCTCAAGGAAATGGGCGACGCAGCCGCGCAGAGCGCATCGTGCGTCATCCAGTGATTCACGTTATTCCGACCCCAAGGCCAGCAGCTACGATCCAATTCTTATTGAGACTTCGCAGAAGGCAGCAGTCGCCACCAACGAAGAAGAAAAAAGTATCGCACAAAAAGATCTGTATGAACCTCATAAACAATATAAGCACCCCATGCAACTTGTCCAGCTTTGCCGAGCTCAGCGAGCACGAAGAGCTACGTCAAGCTCAAGCTCAAGTGGCCACCTCGCAAGCGACATCCCGTATCTATTCCATAAACTCTGTCGCGCGGAAAGCCTAGAAGTGGTCCTTGTGGTACAGCTTGCCCTTGATGCTCAGCTTGGCGTTGTTGCGCGTTTTTCGCTTGCCAGCCTTGAGGCGCGCCTGCGCCGACTGCTGCACGCGACGCTTGATGAGCTCGTTCTGGGCGCTGATCGCGTCAGCGGTCATCTCGCCGTCGTCTTCCTCGCCTTCCTCCTCCTCGCCGTCTGTGTCAACAGCTCCGTCGTCCGAGTCGTCCGAGTTGTCGCCCACATGGACGCCGTCGACGCCGCCGGTGAGCTCATCAACTTCGTCGTCGTCGTCATCATCATCATCGTTCTCTCCGTCGCTGCCGTTACCGCTCAGTTGGTGCGCAGAAAAGATGGAGAGCTACACACGCGCAAAGAACACGAAACCCAGTTTAATCGGATGACACACAAGGAGACAATAACGATATCACACTACGTACATCGTGCACGCGCTCGCCATATTCCTTGCCGAAGCCACTGGCGCCGACTTCGTCATCCAGACGACCCTCGGCGTCCGCGACAATGTCGTCAAGTCTCGGGACGCTCTGTTAGACAAAAAATACAGCGTATAGTTAGCACAGCAATTCTGCAAGCGACGTTCCAACAAGAGCAAAAGCATTTAGGGCTCACGTCTGGGGAGTACGAGCCGCCCTGGAGTCTGGAAAAGAACTTTACGAGGCCCTTCACATCGCGATCAAAGAGCCTGCACAGCGCAACGCAGATTATATGTCAGCGTCAAGTTACACTCAAGGCAGCAAAATAACATGAAGCCAAAGCGGTTGGCAACGTACTCGACGGCGTTTGGGTGCGACGTGGAGATCATCTGCGGGAAATCGATCATCGTGATCTTGCCGACGTCGTTGATCATGATGTTGAATTCGTTGAAGTCGCAGTGCACGAGACCGCACTCGGCAAGACGCACGACGATTGACATGCACGTGTCGTAAGCCTCCTTGGAGTTGGCCAGGTGGCGCACCTGGTTCAGCGGGTACCCGTCCACGAGACTCATGCAGATGGCGTGGCGGTTGCAGTCGATGGGCACAGGCGTCGGAAAGCCGCGCTCGTAGAGAGCCTTGAGGAACGCAAACTCCTTCATGGCCGACAGGCGCGACATATAGAACCAGCTGACTGACTTGCGGTCTTTCAGGTAATCGCGTTTCTACAAGCATAAATAAGGAAGAGAAACAACGAACCATTAGCGCGAGCTCGTGAATAGATAGAACACAACACCAAGCATGAGCGTACCGCTTTGACTGCACGGAAGGACGTGCGGCCGAGTCGGTGGAACTTGATCGCGACCTCGGTGCCGTCCTCCTGGGTCGCGAGGAAGATGTCGGACTCCTTGCCGACGCCAATCTGGCGCCCGAGTCCCGTGATGTGGTTGCGCTCGAGGAAGACCTTCATCGCGAGGAAGTCGTA
The DNA here is from genome assembly GCA_023334245.1 of Globisporangium cederbergense. Lineage (NCBI taxonomy): Eukaryota > Oomycota > Peronosporomycetes > Pythiales > Pythiaceae > Globisporangium > Globisporangium cederbergense. The sequence continues at coordinate 24,124 of JAASGO010000349.1, forward strand.
GCCGCTGTAGGTGAGGCGGAAACCGTCGTATGTGTTGCCGTCGTGTGCGATGAGCTTGTTGCGCAGAAGGTGCGAGAGAATCTTACCCACACCGCCGTGGCGCAGCTTGGCGATCGACGTGATGAGCTCCACGGGCACCACCTCGTGGTTCTTCATGCCCATCTCGATGGCCGTGAGCACGCGGAAGTGCTCCTTCGTCAGGTAGCGCATAGCGGTCGCGTCGAGCTTCATGGTGCTAGTAGTGGCGCTGTCTTTGGTTCCTCTCGGCTTTGGCTTCTCCTGCTTGGTGACCTTTTGCTTGTCACTTTGAGCAGCTCCGTGACGGCCAACGGAGTGGGCAAGGTATGTTACAAACCGAAAGGTGATGTGATACGAACCTGACTGCGTCTCATCCCGTAATCCGGTACACTGTACCAGCAAAGTTCTGTACAGCTGACAGTTTGATAGAAACGAAGATGATGGAGACGAAGGTGAGCTTCTCGCTCAAGAAGCCCGCGGTGGCGGCAGCGAGCAAGCGCAAGCGACCGCGAAGCACAGCAGCTCCAACAATAACATCGGCAACTGGTGGTACTGGACCTGAGCTTGACGCTGAGCGCTCTCGCGTGCTTACGGGCTGCTTTAATGCAACAGTAGATGATGCAGAAGAAGCGGAAGCACGCAATGCGGATGGCTACGCACTGTTGACCAAGCAGCCGCGGCTGCAGCTGGAGGATGCACAATCAAAGTCCAAGCGCTTGCAGAGCGAAGGCAACACGCTCGCAGAGGCAGGTCGCTTCCGCGCCGCGATGGCGCGGTGGATGGAGGCGAGCGTCGTGGACCCTGAGAACGCCGTGATCTACGAGCTGCTCGCGCAGGCGAGCATGGCGCTCTTTGAGGACTTCCGCGCGATCCAATTTGCACTCAGGGCGACGCAGCTTGCGCCCAAATGGGGCGATGCATTCCACACGCTCGCGCGATGCCACTTGAACTACGGCGAGCTTGAGTTGGCACTGCAGCATATCAACAGCGCGATCGAGCTCAACGGCTCGTCGGAAGAGCTTGTGGGCGATCGCGAGGAGATCGAGACGCTGCTGGTGAAGCAGAGAGCTGTGATTACGAAGCGCGAGGCCGAAGAGGCCACGGAAGTGGACGAGGGCCGGCTGCAGGCGCTCTCGTGTCTCAAGCACCTGTCGCTGCGAGGCCAAACGAAGCTCGACACCAATCGCACGAAGCAAGGCTGAAGAAAGCGAATCAAAGCGGATATAATGATAGAATAATATAAGGAGGCTACGTACTGCTGCTGTGCTACGATGTGTGGTGGTATGTGCATCAACAGAAGACTCCGGGTATTGTATATGGACACTAGCTAACTTACAAATAAATCAAAAAAATAATGTAGGGAGGAGTTGGATGGATGGTGGAGAGGGTCTGAACAAGCTGGACAGGATGTCAGGAGGGTGGTGTCACACACAACACTGGGGTGGCGTGAATATATAGGAGCGCCTGAGACTTCAGGCAGCTCAGGAGTAGAGCTTCTTGCCCTCTATTGCGTAGCTGGGCGTCTCCGATCGCTGGTCGCTCTCCTCGTACGCGTAGTGCGCTGCATCCGCCGGGTACTGAGCCTATAATAGTGAAATGAGCGACAGAGATGCAGTTGGTTAATTCCAAATTCGATAGAAGCAAATAGTCAGTAAGAAACAGCAAAACTTACGGGACTCTCGGTGAGGAAGTGCATGTAGGCTCGCTTCCGAGAATTGTCAGCCGTGAACCCCTGATCGTGTTCTCCCGCGACGGCGACCACAGATGCTGCGACTGTCGTGGCCGATGGCTGCTCTGAGTAGCAGTCGTACGGCTCGAGGTCCTTGTCCATTGTGTCGTTGCGGTTGTCGAAAAGCGAGTCGATCTTCTGGCTCATGAGGAAGCAGAGCGTCGTGGCCGCCGCTGCGATGTACTCCTGGTCCAGGACGTCCACGTGCTGGTGGTGGTGCTCCACGGTAACATTGTGATGCCGGGCTTTCTTCCGCAGCGGCTTGGGGCTGCGCTCGGTACCATCAAAGCTGTCGTCGAAGTATCGAGTGGCACCCTTAGTACCCGCGTTGTCCGGCGAGGACGGCGCCGTGTTGGTGCCGCCCTGCTCGGCGTCCGAGGATGAGTCCGCGCCGCGGCCCGAAAGGTACCGGTCATTGAGCGCCGACACGTCGATGGGCTTGCCTCCCTGTTTCTTCTCGGCTTTGAGCTTGGCGACCTTGAGCAGGTACTTCTGCGCGTGCGTGCGCACCTGGGTCACCGAGCGCGTGCGCACGACCTGCTGCACACGCTTCCACTTGTGGCCGTGTATCCGGAAACCCGCAAGGAAGCGCTCGTGCTCGTCCGCGGTCCAGCGACCGCCGCGGATCGAGCCGCCCGAGACCTCGTCGTCCTGATCCCCTTCGTCGTCGTCAGCGGGTGCTGGGGCGATGCGGCGGGCGTTGTTGTTGTTGTTATTGTTGCCCTTGCGCGGCGTCGTCTCTTTGCTGGACGGAGGACTGGTGGCCGCCGGCTTGCGTTCCGACGGATCGCTTGTGTGGATGGCCAGCGCCCGTGGCTGATTCTGGTTCTCGCGAACCGACTCCATGGAGACAGTCGCTGGAGGCGAGCGCGGCTGCGGCTTGAGCATCGAGTGCTGCGGGGGACCAGTCGCGAACTCGGACTTGACGCTCACTAGCGGCTTGGCGAACGCGTGGAGCGACGGCAGGCTGAACTTGGGCAACTGTGGTGGTGCTGCGCTACCAGTCGAGGTGCTGCTGTTGGTGACGGTCCGGTTAAGCAGGTTGGCGAGCCCGAAGCCCGAGGAGCCGCGCCAGGGCTCGTTCTCCTGTGGGTGGTGACGGTAGGAAGAAGAGGCATCACGTAGGAACGACGCATTTAGCGAAGAGCTACGGAGGAATGCACTGCCGTCATGTGCACTACTGACCTGCAGCAGGATCGACGGCTGCGAATGTTGCTGTTGCTGGTGTTGATGTTGTTGCGGTGCAAGCATGTTGTTGCTGTTGTTGAGTTGCACTTGCGTGTTGTGGTTCTCCTTGTGCTGCTCGCCTGACGAGGCTCCAATGTCCATGGCGCAGATCGCGGCGGATCTCAGCAACTCTACAAGATCGCAACAAGAGGATCATCGGTTAGCGGACGGACCAACACGCGTAGAATACAGGCTGGTGGATGGCTGCTGGCGACCCGACCGTCAAGTCAAGTCACGCAAGCATGCAAGAATAAACACAACATGTACAAGCCGGAACAAGCAAACACATGCACACACACACGCACACACATACACACACACAC
>JAASGO010000035.1:0-69100 GCA_023334245.1 Globisporangium cederbergense
ACGATGGTCACGGGTGCGTATATGCTCTTGTGCTGGATCTGCTGAGTGTGAAGTCTTGTTTGTAATTGTGTGCATGTTGTCTTGCGCAGGGTCACTCAACTGGAGCGGCAAAGGGTGCTCAGGAATGACGAGGAGGCTTACGTGTTTGAAGGCGCAGAGACTCGGTTCGTGGGCGACAGCCGGCGACGATTTAAGGGGGCTTGGCGAGAGTCCAACGCGCTGCCAGAGCTGATCCCGGGCCTGCCTGTGAACAACCAGCGTACACCATCGCGGATTCGTCCCCCAATACCTACCCTGCCTCCATTCGCGTGCTATTGTCGTCTCTTTCGTGCAGTCTGGTCTCGACTCGCGTGCAGTTGCAATAGCCCACATGCATGCTTTCGCCTCTTTCATGCAGGCAGATCTCGATTCGTATGCAGTTGCAGCAGTCCACATGCAGGCTGCTGTGCAGGCTGTTACCCGCACACAAGGATGAACAACGGACGGACCTTCATCAAGACCTTCATCAAGACCTTCAAGATCAAAAGCCCACGCAGACATCAGGTTCGCGAACAGGTACCCGAGTAGTTCTCGATCGGAACTTGGAACAGGTTTTTGATCTTTCTGATTGGTTAAAATATAACCCTCTCAAATCTGCTTGCGATCGCCATTTTACAGAGGAGAGCGCACACTTGGTCGCGTTTGCTGCTACAGCAGAATTCTCGGCAAAAGAGACAAGGATGGAGTCGCGCTTCGAGGTGCTGGAGGAGGAGACGCACTATCCGGCGAGCCACCCGCAGTCGGCTGCGGTCAAGCAGCAGGAGCAGGAGGATGCGAACGCAGCAGCAGCGGAGAAAGAAGAAGAGGAAGAGACGCTGGAAGCCAAACTGGACAAGCTCATGCTCGGCGAGGACGAGAAGGACGTCAAGAACGCATCCAAGGCCAAGGAGCTCGGCAACGAGTATGTACTCACTTACTGTACATGTGTGGCTGCTCGATGACTCTTTGCTCCGCATTGTTTTCTCATGTATGTGAGTGGCGTTATGGTTGCTTTCGTGTCGTCTGTAGAGTGTTTGCGCAGGGCAAGTACTTGGACGCGATCGACTGCTACACAACTGCGCTCAAGCTCTGTCCCGCCGAGCAAGACTACGCGTACAACAGAGTGCGTCCATTCTGTGAGTGTGTCTGGAGTTAGTGCGGTGCGCTTTGATCCTCATCGTCATGATACGTCGTGCGTTTGTTCATCTTGCAGGCCGTGTACTTTAGCAACCGCGCTGCGTGTCTTATTCGCCTGGTGAGTCCATCTCATATCTTTCATGCTAACAGTATTCTTGTGTAGTAGAATAGTGGTCTGACGCGTTTGACCTCTATGCAGGGCCGCCCAGAAGAAGCGATTGATGACTGCTCCCAGTCCATCGAGCTCTCGCCAAACTACGTCAAGGTGCTGCGTCTTGCAGCTTCTCGATTACAGATGTGACTGTGAGGCTCACTCAAGACGCTTTGTGTTTATACACATGTGTTACTCACTAAATAGGCTCTGATTCGCCGCGCCGAAGCGTACGAGAAGCTCGACAAGCTGGACGAGGCGCTGCAGGACTACGACGCGGTCCTGAAAATCGACCCGACGATCCGGCCGGCCGTAGCGGCGCACGCGCGCATCAAGAAGGTCGTGGATGAGCGCCAGGAGAAGATGAAGGCCGAGATGCTCGACAAGCTCAAGGGCTTCGGCAACACGATCCTGGGCAAGTTCGGGCTCAGCACGGATAACTTCCAGATGGTGCAGGATCCGAACACGGGCTCGTACAACATCAACTTCAACCAGAACCCGCAGCAGGAGCGCAAGTAGCATTGAGGTCTTTGATGAAAGCGCGCAGACTCCACGACATGGTAGTAGTAATGTAATCGTAGATGCTCGTGCGACCTTTTTCCCGAATACGAATACCCGCATAACAGGTGAGAAAGCTTCAAACTGCCGTGTGAAAAGATCCTAAAAAACCTTTATGCTTGTTTAAAAGGTTTTGAGGAAGCATCTTTGATCGAAACTACACAATTGCACAATCGATCAAGGAAAAAAGTGAGCATGGGCAACGAGAGCTCGACGCTGGCGACCGACGAACGCGCCTCCTCCTCCAGGTCGCGCACGCGGCGCTCGTCCTCTGCAGACGATGGTGATGGAGAGCTACTGGAGGCCGCGTACTGCGGCTTCCGCGTGCTGGGCATCCAGGAGCAGTCGCCGGCCTCGCGCGCGGGCTTCGTCTCCTTCTTCGACTTCATCCTCGAGGCCAATGGCATCCGCCTCGTACGTTTAATGCGTCTTTTGTCTCTGTGCTATATGAAAAAGCTGCTTAACGGTGTGTGTGTGTGTATCTTATGAGCAGGACACGAAGGACTCGACGCTTATGGAGCTCATCGCGCAGAGCGAGGACCGCCCCATGCAGCTCTCGGTCTACAACGTCAAGTCCCAGACCACGCGAGGTATATGTAACAGCCTCACATGACATACATAGAGGTCATCTTGCTTACGCGTTGCTTGTATGAAGAACTGGAGCTCACGCCGAGCCGTGAGTGGCCCGGTAAGGGTCTGCTGGGCGTCACGATCCGCTTCGACTCGTACGAAGGTGCTGAGGATCAACTGCTCCACGTGCTGGTGTGTGTCTCTCGTATCTCTCTATACATGACCAGTTATCAATGCGCACTTATCAGCAGCAGCAGTCCTAGCTGAACAATGCGCTTGTGCTTGTATGCAATACAGAATGTGGTCATGAACTCGCCGGCGCACCACGCGGGCCTCAAGCCCGAGTCTGACTACCTCTTGGGGACGCCCGAGCGCGTGTTCCGCGACCCCGAGGACCTCCACGACGAGATTCTGGAGGCACTTGAGGACACATTCCAGTGCTACGTCTACAAGTGAGTCTTCTGTTGCCAATGGCCTCGGCTTCCATGAGCGTAAGTACGCCTTGTGACTGACATGAATGGCTCATTTTGTATCAAATCTGTATCAGTACGGAGCTCGATCAAGTCCGCATTGTGTCCATCTCGCCGAGCGAACGATGGGGAGGGGAGGGCGTGTTGGGCGCCGAGGTCGCGCACGGATACTTGCACAGGCTGCCGTCGTCGACGCGCAGCACGATCGGCACGTCTGTAGGCTTTGTGAACCTCTCCAAGGACGCGACGGCGGCCACCGACGCCTTCTGTAAGTCGGAGAAACAATAGCAACGAGTCATAGAATCGACCGTATCTAATTGCCCGAGTGTGCTGTGGTCTTGTGAATAACAGTGAAACGTGGCCGACCCCAGACGCAGCCAGCCCAGGAACAAAGCGTGATGACAGTGGATGATGAAGCTGCTGTTAGCCAGCAAGCCACTGAACATGTAGCGACACATGACGAATCAGGTCAAGCCACCGCTGACCACTCTGAAGAAGAATCGGTAGACGTGGCCACGCCAGAGCACGAGACACAAACGCCAGAAGTCAACGCACAGGATGGAAGAAAGGACGAGTCGGTGACTCAGAAGGAAGAGGAAGACAACGTGCTGCCAAAGCAGTCAGCACCATCACCAGCGAAGCCTCGATACACCGCGCGCACCGACTGGCAGTTCCCGATCTCGACCGTTGAGGTGTACGCAGATCCAACCCAGCTCTCTTAACGAGGCTCTCCACCTAAAGTATCAGCCCATCATTCTGCAGCCCAAACTCAGCAATTGAAATGAATGAAGGTATGTGTATTTGTGTATCTCTCGTAATCTCTAATGCCTTGATATCTCTCTCCTTCTAGTTAGACTTCTTGGTCTCGTCGTCCTCAACGTCGTCGTCCTCTTCGACCTTTCGCAGCATCTTGAGGATCGACTCGGCCGTGGCCTCGTTGCGCGGCACGCCGCGGCCGAACGAGTACATCTCGGCGAGGTTCTTCCAGGCCTCCATCGAGTGGCGGTCCGCGGCCTCCTGGTAGTAGTAGAACGCCTTCTCGTAGTCCTGCTTCACGCCCAGGCCGTTGTAGTAGATCGTGCCCAGGCAGCAGAACGCGTCCGCGTGACCCTCGTCGGCCGCGGCCTTGTAGAAGCGACGCGCCTGCTCCAGGTCCTCCGGGAACTCGTCGCTGCCGTGGAAGTAGATGTCGGCCATGCAAAAGAGCGCGTCATCCTCGCCGAGCTCGATCGCGGCGTCTAGGTGCTCGAGGAACTTGGGCTGGTCGGCCTCGATCTTGTGCGTCGGGTCACCCGAGCGGTAGAGCTGCGCGAGGTAGAAGTGCGCGCCACCGTGGCCCTTGTCCGCGGCCGTGTTGATGAGCATGAGCGCGCTGTCGATATTGGCCTCGATGGCCAGCTCCGCGTCGCCCTGATGCAGCAAGTGGCCCATGAAGAACTGCGCCGATGTGTCGCCAACTTCTGCGGCCTTGACAAAGTACGGGATCGATGCGGCCTTGCTCGCCGGGAACGGCGGCTCCGAGTCGTCCACGCCGTCGTAAAGCATGAGTCCGAGGTTGTAGAGCGCGTCCGGGTGCGGCGTTGGGTCGCGGGCCGAGCACGCGCGCGAGTACCACTCGCTCGCCGCGAAAGCGAGCGGCGGCTCCTGGCTCAGGCACAGGTTGCCCAGCTGCACGAGCGCTTCACGGTGGTTGCTCTCGGCCGCGCGGCGGATCCACTCGACAGCCTGAGTCGAATCGGCCTTGTCGATCTGCGCGAGCTCGCTGCTGGCGGTGCTCTGGTCCGTGGCGAGCGGACGGATCTTGGCCTTCGGGTCGAGGAACTGCTTGAGCGTCGTGCCAAACGCACGGTCCAACTCATCCACCGTCGCGTGCTGCACGACCGACGCCATCTTCTTGCCCAGGCGACCGATGGGCGAGGCCGAGAGGTTCGCCTGTAGGTACTCCTTGTACGCCTTGCGCGCGCTCTTGCGGATGCTGCGGATGTCCTGTGGATCATCCTCGCGGTAGTTCTGGTGGCGCTTGGCCTCCACGTCCATGATGAACTCGTCGTCGTCATCGTCTTCCTGTCCCTCTTCGTCGTTGTCGTCGTCGTCCAGCAGCAGGCTGCCGAGCAGGTACTGCGCCTCGGCCACACCGTCTTTGGCCGCGACGCTCAGGAAGCCCATCGCCTTCTCGATGTTGTCCTCCTCGATCAGCTCCTTCGCTCGCTTGAGCGCACGAAGGCCCTGTCAATGCGCACAGCACACAAGCGCGACACATTAGATGGTCATGCACACTAACAGATAGACGCCTTATGGCAGCAGCAGCCGCTCACCTCATCGCCACCAGCCTTAACGCTGAACGCCCGCACAATCGTCTGACGAATAGCCGCTTGCTGCATCTGCGCCGCATCGGACGCGCCCATGGACGGTAGCGCAGAGATAGCAGCACCATAACGCTGAGCTGCGCTTGGCGTGACCGCAGCGGTCGCCAACACGTGGCGCAGGGCTCCGCCGCTTCGACGCACGAGTCGCTGCATTGTTCTATTGCGTGCTTCTGTGGAGCTCTTGAGCTTTCTGGTTCTTGCTTCTGGTTGGAGCGGGTCTGCGTTGATTGATTGGGATCGTGGCATATGTGTGGACCACATCATCTTACAAATGAAGTGGACCACATGAGTGGTGGATCCACCACTCGTGGATCCACTATTTTGGTGTTGAAACGGTTTCTGCAAGAAACGTCGCACACCAAAGCGAAGAGCTCATTTGGGCAGCTTCTAGCCAAAGGCAGCAACGCGAGGAAGACTCTCTCTGCGCGCAGTTTGTTCCAAGGGAGAGCGCCAATGCGGTCTCTGCTACTAGCACATGCGCTGCTGGTGCTGTCATTGCTCACGCTCCTGCAGGTGCGCTCCGTGGAGAGCTGCTGTCCGAACCAGTGCAGCGGCCGCGGCATCTGCACGGGGCTTGGCAACGGCTGCATTTGCTCGTGTTTCAAGGGCTACAGCGGCGGTGATTGCTCGCGTCGTACGTACTACCTTTCCTCTTGTTATGTATGCACCTGTGCACGTGTGACGGCCAGTCATAAAAGATATCTCTACACGCAGGCACATGTCCGATGGGACCCGCGTGGAGCGACGTGGCCGTAGCAACTGACCGCGCGCACTTGCCCGCTGTGTGCTCGAATCGTGGCTCCTGCGACTACAACACTGGGAAATGCACCTGCGACCTCGGCTTCACGGGTCTCGCCTGCAATCGCTGTGAGTATAGATATCATCAACTCACTGGTATAACCATGCCGTAACTAACTCATGGTCATCCATATCCAGTGGCGTGCGCGAATGGCTGCTCCAGCCACGGCGACTGCCGCTCGATGCGCTTTAACGCGTTCCGCAAGGACAAAGGCATCGGCTCGCCCTTTCGCTACGAAGCCAACTGGGACAGCGACATGGTATACGGCTGCGTCTGCGATGACAACTACGAGGGCGGCGACTGCTCCAAACGTCAGTGCCCTGCTGGCGACGATCCGCTCACTGGCGCAGCAACAGACACGCTCTTTGGACTGCAGAAGAACGAGAAGCAGACCGTCTACTGTGCCGCGACTGTGCGTGGTCTGCATTGGTTTCTGCCTTTACTACGATCTTCGTGCTGTGTGCGCTAAAAGATTTGGGGGATTGTGTGTTGATGTTGTTGCCGCTGGTGTTGTTTTGTAGGGTGGGACGTTCACGCTGTCGTACCGGGGCCAGACGACCGTGCTGATCGACGCTACCGATAACGCCGACGTCGTGCGAGCCAAGCTGAACGTATGTTCACCTTTAATTTCCCGGTGTGAAAGATTTGAGCTCTCACCTACTTGTCTGGTGACTTGTCTATTAGGCGCTGGTCACGCTCCGGAGCGTCAACGTGTTCTTCGCAGGCACAAGCACGTCGGTTTGCACGGCTGACGGCAACTTCGTCACGATGGAGTTCACGCAGAACTTTGGCTCGTAGGCGCATTCATCCAGTTGTTGCCTTGTCCTTTCTTGGCAGGTCGGGATCTGGGATTCTGACATGACTTCTGTGGTCTCCATTCTGCTCCGTAGACTGCCGCTTCTCGTGGGTGAGAGCTCGAAACTGGTGCACGCCGGTGTCGGCATGACGCCCAAGTTGCTCATCACCAAGGCCGAGGAGGGCTCCAAGGAGAACGAGCAGTGCTCGAACCGCGGCCGCTGCGACCAGAGCTCCGGTGTCTGTGCGTGCTACTCGGGCTACACGACCAGTGGTGGCGACGGTAAGCCGGGGGATCGCGGCGACTGCGGCGCGCCAGAGCTCACGATCATCTCATGTCCGGGAGAGATCGCGTGCAGTGGCCATGGCTATTGCTCCGGGGCGCCGCAGTTCCGCTGCTTCTGCGTGGCCGGCTGGGCGTCCGGCGACTGCTCCATCCGCACTTGTCCGAGAGGCGTCGCGTGGTTTGACCTGCCGATCGCTGACAATTACGCGCACTCGCTTGCCATTTGCTCCGGGGTGGGTGTCTGCGACAACTCGAAGGGCGAGTGCGTATGTCCGCAGCCGTTCGAAGGCGCCGCCTGTGAGCGCATGAAGTGTCCCGGCCTCGACAATCCATGCAATGGGAATGGGCGGTGCCTCACGATGGCTGAGCTCGCACTCGAGGCGCGCAGCAACGGTGAGCCGATCGCGATCACGTACGGGAAGACGCCGAACACCCCTAAGACCTGGGATTTCAACAAGATCCAAGGCTGCGCCTGCGACGCAGGCTTCCAGGGCTACGACTGCTCGCTGCGATCATGTCCGCGCGGTGACGATCCGCGCACCCCGGGCCAGACGCATGAGGTGCAGACCATTCTCTGCACACACACGCAGGTCACAAGCTTCACGCTGAGCTTCCGTGGGGTGCGCTCGCAGCTGCTGGCGTCCGACATCTCGGCTCTGAACCTTCAGAACGCTCTGAGTGCGGTCAGCTCCATCGGCCTCGTCCGTGTGAGGTACTCTAGCGGCACCACAGCGTGCACGCTCACTGGCAGCAACAAGATCTCGATCAAGTTCATCTCGGCGCTTGGAGATATTCCTCCACTTCGTGTGGACCTAGGAACGAACGCGGCGCTCTTCACGACGTTTACGATCGACTGCGATGGTGTTGGGACGTCGAAGCGCGGCACGCGCGAGAATGTCGAGTGCTCCAACAAGTGCGCACATGTCTCTCACTTGAGGTGCATCATAGAGCTGCTGGTGCTAATCTGTTTTGACTTGTGCTTCTTGAACACAGCGGCGTCTGCAACTACGTGAACGGACAGTGCGCGTGCTTTGACGGCATGATCAGCAGCAACGGACAGAGCGCGATTGGGCTTCAAGCAGACTGCGGATACATGCAGCCAGTGGAAGACCCGCTCGCGAAGAACCTGTTACTGCAGGGATAGCAAAACGGCGTTAGCTCACTCGGTTCTTGACCCCGACTAGGATGAAAGCACAACGTCTACAAAAGAAAGACAATATTTTAATTTCATCCTGTTTCTCACTCGTGTCCTTCGTGAATCAATATATCGACACCACTTGGCTTCTTGCAGCTTTGTTCATCTTCTCCTCTCTTGTCAGGCGAGCTCTATGATTCTTGCACGCCTGTAGTCTCTCAGTCTCCACGAAGTTGCTTGACCCTGTAAGGTGCTCCATTTAATATACCAAGACTTGCACACATACCGTTGATAGATACACTCTCTGGACTGGATTCGACGTGCGCTTTGAGCTTTGCTTTGCGTCTTCAGTCCCCAATCGTCTAAGCGGTCGTCGTGACCTCATCCCACTCGTAACCCAGCACACGCGCCATGAAGCCCGACTTGGACTCCTTCTGCGCCGTGCGCATCTTGAACACGGCGTGGCACGTCTTGCACACACGCTGCGGATCCTTCACCGACTTGCCGCCGCTCGTCAGACGACCCGGGAAATCCTTGGGGAAGCGGAACATTTCCACCGTGAACGATGAGCACTCCGAGCAGCAGACACATCCGCAGTGGCGGCAGTGGTGCCGGCGGTTGCCGAACTTGAACTTGTTGTTGCACTGCATACATGCCTTGCGGTCCTTCTCGTCGATCCATGTCGGCGGTTGTGTGATCGCGCTGAACAGCTTTCTTAGGTACTTCTTCTGTGCAACGTCCATCACAAGACGTCCCTTCTCGTCCGGCTGGTTCAGGTACGCTCCGTGGCGGATCAGTGCGCACGCAATGTCGATCAGTTCACGCTCGACCGCGACGTGGAGCAGCGTGGAGCCATCAGGTAGCTGGACATTTGGGTCCGAGCCCTTCGTCAGGAACAATTCAGTGATCGCTGGGTCCGTCTGGCGAGTCGTCAGAATGTGAACCACCAGCGGCGTCTGGAGACGAGCGTTCACCTTGTCCACCTCAGCGCCGTGCTTGACCAAGTAGTCTACCAGTCGGTACCCGTTCTTGCGGTCGCGGGACACTGCAAAGTGGAGTGCGTTGTTCTCGTTGCGGTCGGTGAGCAGGATCAGGTCGCGAATATCGTGTGCCTTGCACAGCTCCATGACGATCGCGTAGTGGCCCTTACGCACTGCAAGGTGCATGGCAGTCTGGTGATGCTTGAGCTCGCGGAAAAGCACGTCAGCCTTGAACTGCAGCAGCGACTTGACAATTTGTGCCTCGCCACGATCCACAGCTTCGATCAGCGGAGTGCGGCCTTCGGCATTCACAATGTTTGGGGTACAGCCAGCCTCCAGCAGCATACGGGCGATGTGCGCATCTTTCGTCAGGTGCAGTGGGGTGTTACCGTCGTCGTCGACAGCAACAACGTCAGCTTCCCAGTCGAGCAGAATGCCGACAACTTCCAGGTTCGAGTACAGCGACGCAGTATGCAGTGGCGTTCTTCCGCGGCGATTGCGAGCGTTGATGTCCGATCCGTTCTGCAGAAGCTTGAGAACATCGTGCTCATTGCAGCAGTTTGCCGCGACGTGAAGCACAGTGTCACCAGGGTCCATCGCAACCGAGCGAGGTCCGCCACCCATCGTCATGCGGCTGTCTCGTGAGTCGTTATACTCTTTCGTGAAGCGGAAGCGTGACGTACCACGATTATTGCGGTTCGTTGCGCGCGACATGTCTTCCTCCTCTTCAGCAAGCTGAGCGGCAGCCGACGCTTCTTCGGAGGAATCATCCGACACTGGGTCGGAAGACGCGGACTGCGTGGATTGGGCTGTGAGTCTATTTTGCTCTTCCTCGAGTTCTGCTGCCTTGCGCTGCTCGTCCATGAGCCGCTGCTCTCTCTTCTTCTTCTCTGCAGCGCGCTGCTCGTCTTCACGCATCTTCTGTTCAGCCAACTCCTTCTCACGCAGAAGTGCGGCTTGTTTCTTTCTGTGGCGCGTCAGAAGCACTTTGAATCTACAGCGGGAGATAAACCCACGGATGACTCGCTGCACAACCACCGACGCAACCTTCATGTTGTGGTAGTGACGGCGCGCGATCATGCCACGAACAGCCGTTTGGATCAGTACCACGAACTCGCCATAGCGCTTGGCGAGCTGCGCCTCCACGAACTGAATTGCCGATCGACGGAAGAACACGCGCGTAGTACCGACTTGGATGCCAGCAACAGCAAAGGCATCTTGCTGGTTCATGGATGCGTCCGCCTTCAGTTCGGGGTACCGCTCCGCATGCGCCTTCAGCAAGTACTCGACAAGGAGGCTTGACGACTGCTTTCTCTCCTCCGGATCGAATAAATCGTCCGACCCTGCTTGCTCCGGAATCTTGCGCAAGTAGCTTCCGTTTGCCAGCGGGCGGTAGCGCTTGATGAATTGCTGGTGCGCAATTCGCACAGGGTACCCAGCACGGTTCACTCGCACGGCTTCCAGAACACCACCAGCCTTCAGCTGGTCACAAATGCGCTTCGAGACAAAAGACGCTGGCTTGGCGTTGTCGTTCGGCTTGAGGCATCGGATGTAGTGGCAGCTCGTCACACTGATCGTCTCGATCAACTCCTTGAGCTGGTTACGGAACTGGGAGCCCAAACTCACACGGCTTGCGACGCTCGCGGCTCGACCCTTCATAATGCCGACTGGTCTTCCAGATGATCGGCGTCTGGGCTCGGACAGCTTCAGCAAGCTGCGGACAAACGGCTTGGACGACCGCTTGATGACGTTCGTGATCTCGGAATAAAGGACGTCCTTGTTCTTCTCGCAAAACCCGAAAGTGTCGTACGCCACCTTTCCGGCGTAGTGGTGAATCACAAAATGATGGTTCGCCTGCTGGGTCTTGTCCGCGCTGAAGTGCGCGTGGGCGTCATGCTGACGGAACAACTTGCGCGCGAAGTTGCGATCGTTTCCCTGTGGCACGATGCACTCTTCGTCAAGCGCGTTCAAGATACCGAATGGCTTGCCCTGGATCAGATCAATGCACGCGCTGTTGTCTGGGAAGTTGATGAAACTCCACTTGATCTGCTCACGCTCGTACGTCTCTTGCTCCATGCGCAGTACAGTGAGGTTGAAGTGCTGCTGCAAGGTTTCGTTGGCGTAGTTGATGCATAACTGTTCGAACGAGTTGTGCTCGAGGTCTTCAAATCCGAAAATATCGAGCAGACCGATGAACGACGTGTCACTTTCCTCACATTCGACAATTTCGTTGATTCGACTCACGAGCCAGTCGAAAAGCTTGCCGTAGATGAAGCGGGCAAGGGCGTCACGCGTGTTCTCAGCAGCTTCAGGCAGTAAACTGATCGAGTACGTCTCGTCCTTCGCCTGGATCTTGCGGTAGCAGATTGCTTCTTCAAGACCAGCCTTGTCGACCTCCAAATAGTTCAGCACCACCTGCATCGAGTCTTCGCAGTCAGGCGAGATAGTCGAGCCTTCGGTGCCAGAAGTGTGGTCCTTCGCGTCAAACTCCAAGTTACCCAGATGCAGCAGCGCGGAGATCGTTACGAAGATGCTCTCCATGTTCTCCTCGTTGAATCCCATGACTTGCATCGCATTCTTCAGAACCCGAAATTGCTCACCGTCGTTCACGCCGTCTTGTCGCTTGGTACACGTGCTCTGGTTCAGGTAGTGGAATTTGGTTGGCGCCATCAGATTCCATCGCTCCTTCTCAACACTCGACGCGCCGGCGATGATCTCATAGAAAATGTGGTAGTTGCGCTCCGACTCCGCCTGGTACGCCAGTCGGACCTTCTCGAGCAGGTACGTCTGGATGGACGCGCCGATCAGATTGCCGCGGTCCGAGAACTGCATCTTGATAAATTTGCCGAAACGACTACTATTGTCGTTGCGAATCGTTCGCGCGTTACCGAACGATTCCAGGATCGGGTTTGAAGACAGTACCTGCTTCATCACACTGCCGTCGTCGTCTGAGCTCTTCTGTGACTGGGAAATCGTCGCCAGATACTGCATCACGAACTTTGTGCTCTCGGTCTTACCGGCACCACTTTCACCGCTGACCAGGATCGACTGGTTCGAGAGTCCGCCGTGGGCAGTCTTTGTCAGCGGGCTCATGAGCGATCGATACGCCTTGTCGGCGATGCTGAACACGTGCGGCGGCATGTCGCCGACTTCCTGACCCAGGTCACGCTTGTCGCCGTTGCGAATGTACTTGCGCATGATCTTGTCCGAGTAGATCCCGATGTTCTTGAACGGGTTGATCGCCAGCAGGATTTCGCCTACAGGCATCGAATAGAAAACTCAGGTGAGCACCCCAGCTCACGAACCGACCGATTCCCATGTTCAAAAAATACTCGAAATCAATTGTACCTGTGAGTGTGTAGATCTCGTTGATCTTGAAGCGCTCATTCAGCGTGTGGCAGATGCCCGGCTCGTGCAGGTGCGGCAACTGGATCAGGTCTTCCACCAGGTCCTACACACACACACACACGTCACACACAGAAAGCTTAGCTCATCGCCACACATCTAGCCAAACAAGCCACCGTTACCCGAAGCGTACCATGTCGTGACTGTTGGCGAGCATCATGTCGTGGATCTCCTCATTTTCGAGCGCGGTCACGTCGATCGTGAGCGTCTGATCCTTGCGCGCGCTCGGCCCGTCGCTCAGGCGTACGACCACCTCGCACTGCTTACTTGCGCCGCCCGCGGGTGACGCTGTGATCTTGACCACGACCGCGCGGAGCCACTCGTCGCCCGCGGCGTCGCGCATCCAGAGGCCCACGCCTTTCTCCATCTTGTCGCTCGGTCTTGCTTCTCGGTAATGACGACGGCGCTAATATGTCAGGGACGTACGCGCGCGTGCGCGGGAGAGATCGAGAGTGAATGTCGCACTGGGTTGCACTTGCTTGCGCCAGCAACAAATTTACAAGACAAGCGCAAGTCGTGCAGCTGCGCGAGTTGTTGTTGTTGTTGTTGTTGTTGGGTTGGTGACGAATGGAAGTCGCGCCGTCGAGAGAGATAGTCAGCGCAAAGTCGCTGATGTATTTACTGCTCGGTCGGTCGGTCGATCACTCGCTTGCTCGCGCAATCCGCCCGGACACAGCACACTTTTTCGATACTGCGCTGGCTGCAGAAGGAGGCGGCGGCGGCGGATTGGATTGGATGAAGGAGAAGGAGGGAAGAAGAAAACAGGCAGCGAAGACGACGGACTCCTCTGCCTAGCGCGCCGCCCCATTTTTCCTTCCGTCCGTCTTGCGTGGCGGCAAGAAGGCGGACGGACGCAAAATAGGTAACAGAGTGATGGTCGTTCCGCACAGGGCTAGGGCGTTGAAAGCTCATTCCTAGCGAATAAGCGTCCCTCGTAGCAGATTGCCGTGCAATTCGCAGGACGAAGCTTCTCCCACACGCATGTCCTTTTCCACCCAATCACACCACTCGACTAATAACTGGCTCAACGAACGAGTCCCGAAAGAGCCAGCGGAACAGTGACTCGCTGCGAAAGGGGTTCAGCACGCTCTGCTGCGGCTGGCTGCCTTGCGTGCTTGCGTGTGCTGCGTTTGCTGCTGTTCCTCCTGCTTGCATCTACACGGTAGTTTGCGAGCTGCACTTGCTCGCGTCCACACAAGTTACGACGGTTCATCAACGACCGTTAGCACGAAAAAATACTGTGTTGCTTTGGGTGGCGATCATTTTTTCGGTATCATGATTAAATAGCAAACACAATGCTCAGAATACATATCCTTTCAGATGTGTGTATACTATTTTGTGACCAGACATCTCGAAACACTTTTCATACCTTCACAAATTGATATTCTAGAACGAATGAGCTCCAAGCAGTCAGTCAATAGTCAAGGTGCACAGTGCATTGCGAAAACGTGGCAGAATGAGGTCGTCGTCCGATTGTGAGCGACCCACCCATTATATCGCCGCATTGTGACACTTCGGACGATCCTTTTTTGGTCGCGAAATTATTTCAGAGCGGCAAAATTCTGCTTTTGGTTTCAAGCTGGTGCTGTGGAAAGCAAGCAAAGCATGACGCTTGCGTGCACGTTGCGCTCACCAAGTGCTGCTGTCTGCTACAGATGCTGCTGCTGTGTGTGTCGCTAAAAGCGGTGAGTAGTTGAGGAATCAGCCTGATGTATGTGAGCCAGATGGTGAACTGGCGCTGAATCTGGGAGCAGCAGATACTTCCGCATTTTAGAACGAGGACGCTTTATGACGCTTTACGACACTTTGGGACACCTTACGACGCTTTGTCAGCAGTGCTGAATACGCCAGGACTTATCGCCTTTATTTTCACGCTTTGCCTTTTGCCTCACCACTGCAACCGCGAGTACGAGGCTGCTCAGCTGCCTGTACGCTGGCGGTATGTTGGGCGATTTCATGCTTTCTTTCTCTTTGTAGCAGAAGCAGCACGAGCACAGGCAGCGACAGATACCACAGAGCACGAGCTAGAGCACGATGAGCAGCGTGTAGTGGAGAGATGAGAGCAGACCGGGCGACGCCGTCGCGTTGATAGCGGTGCTCGCAATGGCGTTTGTATGCGTAGAAGCGGCGGTGATCTCCATATGCGCGCGAAGTGCCCTACGCCTGCATCGTGAGGAAGCTCTGATTTATAGGATATCACACCGCTTTGCTCCTTTTTGTCGCAGGAACACTCAACTTGATTTTATCCATAGGCACTGATAGAGATCAAGATATGTACGATCCCCCATGGTGGACGGCTATGTCCTCCCAATTCGTACTGCCGCTCGCTTCGAGTAATTGTGTGGACCGTGTAGAAGAATTCGACGATCTACGATAGCAAACTGATACGAAGACAACGAGGCCAGATGTTCGTGGTAAGTGAGCGAGCGTAAGGAGCAAATCCACGCAACGACTTATCGCGTACCTTGCTGTGTAGCTTCCGCCTCATGAGGATCACATTGACACCGGCGTCAATGAGGTTCTGGATTTTCGAATACCCGGTGGGCGTCGAACTGGCACGGACAACAGATACAATATTAGATCTCAACAGACAGACATCCGGGATTGGCTTTGACAAGTGTCAACTCGCATTTGCACATGTAACGAGATGCACATCACCAGAAGTAGCATTTTCACCATCCAGCAGCAAAATGGCCGATCGACGACGCTAATAGAGGCGCGTCATTACTTGCTCAGTGCTGTTACAGCGGATGTACCACAGGCCTCTACATCTGCATGCGGCTTCTTGCTCGCTCCCGGTAAGTAATGACGGATTGAGTGTGACGATGATTCCACGCAAGGAGACGGCCAATTGGCTCGGGTGTATGCTCAGTCAAAACCCGCAGTTGCATTACCGTTATTAGCCGTGGGTGGGGTTAGCTGCGCTGCGGAGTCGTGATGGCGGTCTGCAGCACGCGCTGCACGTACTCGGCGCTGAAATCGCGCACGCTCGACTGTCTCCCGATGCTGCCGATCGCTGTCGTGGAAGACGAGAGCCCGAGCGTCGTGATACGGAAGCCCACGTCACGGTCTTCCTGCTGCGCAGCGATAAGGCGCTTCCGCGGCGTACAGGGTCTATAATTACGCGCGTGTGAGCGACCGAGTTAGTGTGTGGGGGCTAAATGGATGCATTAGACAATTGCGGCAGGCAAGAGCACTGCAAGACGCACCTCTCTGATTCTTCCGATGGCATCGCGGCGTCTCGTTCGTCCGAAGTTTGGCGATTTATAAAATGATGTCGTTATCCATGCCCGGACAAGCCATTGAGCTCCTCACGCTGCATGTGGGCCAAAGTGCGCACCACAAGCAAGGCACACATCCTCGAAACACTTCCGCCTGTACCTGTGTATTGGTCGAATCTGCTCTTGGAATAGCTGGCATAAGACTTGTGAGCTCCTGAGTCCCAAGCCTCGTTATCACGTCTTGTGCTGTGTTCTTGAGACTCAGTGCTCGAAGATCGCTTGACTCTTGAAGCAGGACGCATGGTTCACTAAGGTTGAGAGGATACTTGACGACGGACGGCGTTGGGTCCAGGAATCTCGCCATTGGGCTCAACATCAGTCTCTGCCTATCGCTGTCTCTATCAAAACATGCCCAGTACGGAGCTGCTCGGCATCTGCGTTGTGTACCTTGGCGGGCTTAACTACTTCTTCGCCGTAGACGAGAAGAGCCCGATCGTATCCAAGATCGGCACGACTGACGGCGAGTTGCACGTGCAGATCACGCCCTACGTCTCAAATGCCGCCGCTGCTGCCATTCAGTCGCGCGATGTTAAACACGAGCAGTCGCAGGTACCGGTACGTGCGGCTACAAAGCCATGCTTCTTTAGTGCTATTCGTGACGTTTCATGTAAGCTCTTCGAGGAAAGTGTAAACACTTGGGGAGGGGCATAAGTATATTTTCTCAATGTCAAATGACACTGCATTTCTTTTCTGTGGTTCGGCTGGGCTAGGATGACGAAGATGCCAACAAGGATGACGATGATGACGGGTTTGTGCGCTACGAGTGCAAGGAACTCGACAGCAGTGAGGAGCAGGTGTTCGAGTACATGGACCGCACGCTGCAGTACCGCGTGCGTATCGACGCGATTCACAACCTCAAGCGGACACGCAAGTTCTCGCACGTGTTTGTGCGCTACGCGTTCTTCAAGGCCGGTAGTGTGCATACCGAGCGCCAGGCGATTGAGAGACCACAACAAGAAGAAAGTGCAGACTACGTGAGTTTCCAGCACGAGCGTAGGTTCGTGGTGGACGTGAACGACGCGTTCGTGAAGTACATGAGCAGCAACAGCCTGACGCTCGAGGTACAATACAGCACCATCACGATGTCCAATATGGGGGATGATGTAGTAGCTGAACTGAGGACTGGTTTGCATACATGTCCGTCACTCGCAGGTCTTTGGCTGCAACACCTCCGAATGAGAGAAATGTGTTCATCTGTATCAGAACCGACTAACCGATCCAGATAGAACACCTTCACCGGCAGGGAAGAGGATACACAAGCGATTTCTGACGTGACCAGTTCACTTTCAGAGTGAGGCGGCTTCCCAGTAGCTTCACCATACCACCTAGCTCAGTTCAAGCAGCAGCGTGCAGTCGTGCTTTCGAGGATCGACGCCAGCAGTGCCGCGCCAAGATCAAGGTGTGTGTGTGTGTCAGAACAGCATTATCGTTTGTAACAAATGAGGATCAATCGATTCTGGCAAATAAACGTCACAGTCGCTAATAACACCAAAATGACTGCTCGTATGGATCCTGAAAGGGCGTGGCGAGTGATGACGGTCCCAAACCAAAAGACACGCGACTCTTCGTAGCTCGCTCACCGAGCTACGTTCTCGAGCTTGCACTGTTCTTGCTCATTTAATCGCTAGCTGAACTCCACCTCCATACGCGCACAAGGCGATCATGGCTGAGCTCTCGAGTGACGTAGATGCGATCTGGAGAGAGATGCAGCAGAGCACACCGCAGGTGGACGTCGCTCGTCTGCTCCAGAGATCTACAACATCAAGCAGCGCCACAAAGAAGATAGCAACAGCCAAGAAGAAGGGTGTCGGGTGCGCTGCGAAGAAGACGCCTGTCTTCTTCGCAGCACACCCGACAGCTTCCGTGGCACAAGCGAAAGACTCACCCGTGGCTCAGCAAGTGGTTTTGCAGCCGTTCAACCTGCAGCGAGAGCTGAACCGACTCGCGGACGAGCACCCAAGCGTTCGCAAGAAGGCTGCGCTGGCGTTAGAAGCCCACTTCCTCCAACCAAGCACGCAGGTCACTATGGCTGTGTCTTCTACAGAGCTGGGCGTCAGCCAAGAAGCCGAAGAAGACTCGCCTTTCAGCGAGCTCGCCAAACCGCTCTTCAAGCGCTTTAACGACCCGGTGGAGAAAGTGCGTGACGTCTGCATCCGCGTCGTCACGCTCTTCATCTCCCAAGAGCAGGATCTGCTGCGCTTCATCCCGTACCTGATGCCGGCGATCACGAACCGCATCAACAGCCAGTACGGCTTCGACGAGGAGAACCAGCAGTTCACACGCGATCAGTTCCTGCACGACGCGTTCAAGCGCGGTCGAATCTTCGTCGACGAGGACAAAGTCTCACGTATTAAGCCTGAAGAGCCCTCGGAGGAGATCCGTCTACTATTCCTCGATTTACTGTCTGCACTTCTCGAGAACGCATTCAAGCGCAACGCGTCGTCGATTCTGCACGCGTACATGTTTGATGTGCTAGTCATCCTCGTGAGTGGGCTCCACGACCCTTTCCATGACGCCAACATCAAGAGCTGCGCCATCCTGCGCTCCATCAGCAACAACATGGTGTCCGTAATGAAGCACTTTAGCGTCGCAGTTGTGCGCGCCGCCAAGGATCTGCTGCTGCACCGACTCGCGCGCGTACGCATCGCGGCAATCGACACGATTCGCGCGCTTGTGACGTGTCCAAACCGCGACAAGTGTAAGGGCTCCGGCACCGAGGCGATCGTGGACCTCATCGGCCATCGCGACGAGAACGTGATCCCGATCTCGGCCTTTTACACCTCAGAGATCCGCCTGAACTACTTTGCCAAGCTCGATCAGGACGCTAACCCACTGGTGCGTAAAGCGTTCTTCGACATGGTCAGCGACTGGATCACGAATCTCCCGGACCGGTACGACCACGAGTCAAGACTCATGCCGTACCTGCTCAGCGCCGTCAGTGATGAGAACGACGAAATCTCACAGAGCGCCATGCAGACGCTCGCGTTCCTGGGCACACGATACGAGCAGGAACATGGCGAGGACGTACTCGAGATGAAGCAGTACGGTGTGGATGGTAAGAACCCAGTGTACAACTACCGCAAGCGACTGCCAAAGCCATTCCTGGACCATCGGCCGTCGCTGGGCACACGGCTATACGTGCGTGGCCGCGCTCGACGGTTCCTCAACCCGATTCTGCGGGAGCTGGACAACTGGCAGTCCAGGACGCGCGGCCACGCCGTGCGGCTGCTCAAGAGCATCGTCGTGTATTGCGAAGAGACGATCACGGTCGACGTGCACCTGTTGATCCAGACGCTGCTGCGCGTCTGGCGCGAACCTGAGATCGCCGGAGAACTCAAGGTCGTCGCCGAGCTCGTGGGTCGGTTCGCGGCGCCCGACACGTACATGTCGCTCATCCTCGCGCGGATCAGAGGTGACGCAGAGGTAGTCGCTGGTGGCGTCGTCTCGCCTGAGCAAACCGCCACGGCTATGGAGCTCCTGGCTCTGCTGATGGAAGGGTCGCTGGACAAGACGTTGCTTCCGCATATTCATGAGATCCTGCAGACCATCTCGACGAAGCACATCCTGGATTTTGAGAGCGGAGAGGTCAAGCGCGCACTGGGAAAACTGGTGCAGCACCTCGCGAGCCTGCTTGAACGTAGGCGTGACGTTTGTTCTAGGATCTCTGACTGGCCTGCGCTATCACTGGCTCACGTGCTGGGTGTTGCTGTTTCGCTAATGTGTGGCCATAGGTCGCGGGCGTGAAGCGGTGTCGGCGTACTTCCTGCAGCATGGTCGCTTGACCACCATGGAGCGCGTGTACGACCGCCTCTTTGAAGTGACACTGGTGGTCGCGCGTGCGCAGAACAGCTGTGAGGATATCGCTTGGTACGTAGTCTCCTCTATCCTTACCACTCATGCTTTTCAATTCTCGACTCTGACAAACTCCCCACTCAATTGCTCAAAGCGCGAGTGAGACCTTGGATACGCTAACGAGACTCGAGGCGAGGAAGAACACAACTGCGCTCTTTGACGCTCATTTTCAGAAGAGCTTCACGCGTGTGGTGGGGTCCTTGAATGCGATGACGGCAGTCCAGTGGACGCGCAAGTGCTGCGAGCAGCTGCTGCTTGAAGAGCTCTTGCGGGTGACAAGTGTCAAGACGATCGTGATCGAGCTTCCGACGATTGAGCAGCTCTTGGAGGATGCCTTGATGGAACCATCGGTAGACGCTGCTCTGATGGTCAATGGAGAGGTTGCCGAGAAGAAGGCACCTGCAGACAGCACGCCAAACAAGAGATGCGGTGGTCGATTGGAGCGTAAGGCAGTGTACACCGACCTCCTTCAGGCACTACTTGCGCGCGTGGAGAAGCACAGCGAATGCGACAGTTCTGCCTCGGTTTCACCAAGTGATGCGCTCCGAACTCTTCAGGCGCTCCTACTGACTTCGCAAGCGGCAGCGGCATGAGCTCCATACGATTCTTCAATTGTGTCACGCGCATTCGGATCCATCTCATCGATAGCACTCTGCACTTGCCATACCGTCGAGCCATCAATCAGCTAGCAATCGCACATACACATAAAGGAAATCTATATATTTCGCCATCACGCCACCACCACCAACACAATATCGAGTTGCGCTACCTCATGCGTAAGCCCTCGGGGACCGGTAATGGGAGACGCCCTATTGGTCTTTCTTGGTCTCTTTCACTTCATCTTCCTGTGTGGCAGGTGCAGCGACAGCGGCGTCCTTCTGCTGCTTGAGCCATTTGCTGCGCACCACGAGGCTCCAGAGGAAGCAGGGCAGGAAGGGCAGGAGCGTGATGAAGAAGCCCTCGACCTGCGGCGTGACGAAGTGCAGGCCGACGAGCAGCAGACAGAGCGCGCTGAAGAAGCCGTAGACGCCCGAGACGAAGTTGTAGTTGATGGACTCGGACGGCTCGAAGATGCTGCTCATGGTGGTTGATGTCTTGCGGGTTCTCTTCGTCTGCGTAGCTTGTGGTGTGGCTTGCTTGTCTGGCTTTGTTGTGAAAGTGATGTGGGAAATACCGCGGGCATCGGGAAATACTGTCATCCGCTTAATTAGAGGACCTGTATACCTTGAAACGACACCGCTCAAAAGGCAAAGACGGCGATGGCGCACTCGACTCCATGGCGATGGCGATGGCTGTTCCTGCTGCTGGCAATGCTCTGGCATGCAGTCGCTGCCGACGTGTTCGTCTTCTTATGGTCCTTCTCTATGAACAGCTGATTGGTGCGGTGCTCATACTGCCGCTATTGTTTGTTGACCACACACACACAGGCCAATCGCACGGAACCTCGTGTATCACGTCGCTCCGGGCACAGAGGAAGTGATCACGCTCAAGGGCTTCAACCGCGACGGCGCATCGGTAAAGCTTATCCCCTCTCATCACTAACTGCGTATAGTACAGAAGCTGCGAACGCTGACATTGTGGGTCTGGGCGCAGCTCACGGCGACGATTACGTCGCTGCCGCAGAACGGGCAGCTCTACCAGCTCTCGCAGGTCTTCAGCTCCTACGGGTTCGTATTGAACTCTTGAGAAATACCGACACTAGCCTGCAATGATCATTCTAAACCGCCAACTAACTGTGCACGCTTACAACGCTGTTATTGCCATCGATAATGCAGCTATGACCCAAAGAAGGCCGCGACCCCGATCACGACCGTGCCCACGGCTGTCACAGGCTCCAAGAACCGCATCATCTTCGTGCGCTCGATCTACGGCGGACCGCCGCGCCACTCCAAAGTACGTCGTACGTATAGCTCAACTAACACTCACTTGGACTGACTACTGGTTAATGGTTATGTAATGGCTACAAATAGTACGCTGAGTTCAGCTACACGATGACGAATGGCGTCGACACCTCTCAAGAAGCGCTGATCACAGTCACGACCACTGAATCACTCATGACGAGCACATTCGACCGCGACGCTGAGGGCTGGCGCATCATCTCAAACGGCAACAATCCACAGTCACAAACGCCGACCTTCCAGCCCATTTCGCGCGGCCGCCTGCTGAGCTACTACGTCTACGGCCTGGACGCCGTGATCCATCGCAAGAGCGACGGCTCAGGCGACGACGCCATGCTTTGGTACTTTAGCGCCCCGGACAAGTTCTTAGGCAACCAGTGGGCGGCGTACGGCGGTAGTCTTGACTTCGTGCTCTCGTCCGCCGAGGGCAGCTTCGACCAAGCAAATCTGAACCAGCTGGGCCGCGGTAACCTGGTGCTGCTCGAGTGCAGTACGTGTAACCTCAACGCCGGTATCACGCTCGCCATGCCGCTGAGCCTCACGTTCTCGTACGACGGCACGACGACGCAGTTCCGACTGCCACTCAACGAGCTCGCTGGATGGCTCAAGGACCCAAAGAACATCATCCTGCCGTGGACGCAGCCTTCGCAGTGCGAGTTCGTGAGCGTACTCTCGGCGCTTACGTCGCTGAAGATCCTAGGCGATTTCACGCGCGGCTATGAGAGTGTGGCGCTCGACACGGTAGCCTTCAGGCACGGCACGGATAAACCTTTGCGGTGCTATACGAATAGCGTATAGACAACGAGAGATAGCAGAGAACTAGGAAAGAGATCTCTCGATGCAGCACAAATATACTTACGTTTGAAGCCTAGGTCTTGCTATTCAGGCGTCACTATGAGCCCGCACTCAGCGTGCAGACGACGACGGCGGTGGCAGGTCTGCGGGGCTAGGGAAGAGGAACTCGGACTGGATTGGGTAGTGGTCAGACGGGTACCTTCCGTCGCGCGACTCGGTGATCACCTCGGTGGTCAATACGCTCATCTGCGGCCGGTAGAAGATCCAATCGATGTGGTTGGCCGCGACCACGGCGCCACGCTCGCCGTCGTTGTCCACGCCCGCCCAGCCATGGTACGTGTATGAGACCGAGCCGATCTTGCTCTTGGACTCGGGCCAGGCCTCGAGCAGCTTGGGACCGTCGCTCTCCGTCGTGAAGTAGCTGTACGTCTCTGTGTGGCGGTACGTGTTGAAGTCACCGACGAGGAACAGCGGGGCACTGGCCCCCGCGATCTCCTTGATACGGCGCCAGAGCAGGCGAGAGCCCTGAGCGCGCGAGTTGGGACCCACGTGATCCAGCTGCGTGTTGAAGAAGAAGAGCTCTTGGCGCGTGGCGCGGACACGGAACTTGCCCCATGTCACGAGGCGCACGCAAGCGGCGTCCCAGCCTTTCGTGCCGAACGAGTCTGGGGTCTCCGAGAGCCAGAAGTCGCCGTCGTCGAGCTTCTCGAGCACGCTCGTGTCGTAGAAGATCTGCTCGAACTCGCCGTTCTCCTCGCGCTCGACGCCGAAGCGCGCGTACGGGTGCTCAAGCAGCACCGCGAGCTCTGCGAGCTGGTCCTTCAGCCCTTCCTGCGTGCCCATGAGCACGGGGTGGTATCGGTTGATGATCTCAGCGACATGGTCCTTGCGGTACCGCCAGCTGTTCCATCCGTCGCTGCCGCCGGCGAAGCGCAGGTTAAACGTCATCACTTTCAAGTTCATGGGCGTCGTGGACAGCTGTGGCGCAGCGCCTTTCAGTCGCGGCTTGGCTTTCGATACTGGAACTGCAGCAGCAGCATTGCCGTTACCGTTACCACCGGAAAGCGCGGCAGCAGCCGCCGCAGCCTGCGTGTCGATCGAGAGCGGAGCTCCGCCGCTATTACTGCTGGGCGAGCCGGGCATGCCCTGCCAGAAGAGGAAGAGCGCGAAGCACACGAGCGTGCCAACCACAACGAAGAAGCGGTCCTGCTTGGACTGCGGCGGCCGCGCGCGCTTGTAGTCCGCATGGCGGTACGGGTTGCGCGGCGTCCCGCTGCTCGGGAAGAACGAGTCGAAGCCGTTCATAGCGGGCGGCACCTGGCGCTCTCGTAGCTCGTAGTAGCTCAGATCGGCCTGCCTGCTTTATTGCGCCACGCGTTTGACTTGACTTGCGCATAACAATTCATGTTTAACAGGTATATTCGACCTCTATAGCACGTTGCTATTCGTACTTGAAATAAAATAGCATATTTGTATACAATTTGCTATCACAAATATCCATACTTTATCTGATACTATTTTGAGGCCGAGCGCTTTTTTCAAAACCAAAGGCAACTCAACTAACTCATCGACTGGCGCGGCTCAAGCAATCCAAAGCCAATTCGAGCCAAACGAGCTGAGCGAGATGGTGACGATGTCGGCTGAGTCTGCGGCCGCGCAGCACGCGCTCGAGGCCCTGGAGGCGCGCGCCATCCGCGAGAAGCAGCGCGTGACGTACAGCGCATCATTGGGCTCCGGATCTTTCTTCGCGTTCGTCGTGCTGCATTTCGCGCTGCCGTCGCCCTGGAAAGTGCTCAACGGCGAGTGGAGCAGCAGCATCCTGCCGAGTCTGCTGGCGCTGGCCGGTACGAGACAACCGCTTACGGTAATCCTATTGTGCGGGTGTGGTGGCCGTGGTATCTAACGATCTGTTGTGTGTGTGTGTCTGTACTCTTTGGGTTATTACAGCGCAGGGCCTGTGGGTGCTTTCTGGGATCCTTGCGCTCAAGTGCGCCCAGGTGCAGGGTGAGGAGCTCCTGCGCGAGTTCAACGACAAGGTACGTAACGCAATACGCATGTGATATTCGCGCTTTGTTACCTGATGTGACGTCAGTGCTGACAACTGAGCCGTGCTATTGTACGTTGTTCCGTTTGAATGGATAAGTACTTGAGTCTGGGAAAGAGCGCGCCAGCACGTCCTGAACCAGTAGATCGCGCCGCAGCCTGTACGTACCGTATCATTTATGACCCACATAAGAGCCATCATACAGGGTCACTGTGCGTCTATCGATTGTGTGCTTGTATTCTCATTCGACTGTTGTTTTTGAATGAACACAGTGCAAGAGGTGATGAACCTGAAGAGCCTGCGCTCGATCTCGCCATCGACCAAGAAGAGCTCGACTTCGCAATCCGAATCAATCAAGCAGCGCTCGTTCTTCGATCCGGCGCCCGTGAGGACTGTGGAGGACGGCAAGGCATACTTGCGCAAGCTCCAGCAGGCGCAGAAGAAGCGTGAGGACGAGGAGTCGCACATCCAGTCGTCGACGTTCGGCGTCGGCGCGACGTTCCAGAACGACGGCTTCGACATCTACGGCAGCGCTTCTATGGTGCCGCGCGTGTACCAGGCCTCGGGCTTCGACCCGTACATCCAGGAGAGCACCAAGAGCCAGGAAGAGGACGCGCTGCAGACTTCGTCGAACCCGCACTTGGCCTGGCGCCAGCTCGAAGAGTGGGGGCTTGCGATGTTCATGCACCTGTACTCGCGCAACATCCGTCGCCTGCTCGCGTGCCACGTCAAAGACGTCGTCGAGGCGTTCATTCAGAACGCGACTGAGCTGAACGATTGTGGCGTCATGGCTGACGTGCTGCTGCGCCGCATGCCGTCGCAGGCGCTACTTTGTCCACCCGGTCAGGCGAACCAAATGACGAACGTCTCGCTCTCGGATATGCTCAGCGGTCTCACCAAGAGCCCGCTGTTCGTGTCCAAGACCCGCGGCGTCAACCTCTTTGAAGAGCACACGACAGTGAGTTTTGTGCTGTGTTGTAGAGGAAATGGTGGTGGAGATATCGGGAAATTCGCTAACATTGTGATTTGTGTGAGCTTCTGTAGTTTGACAAGTACCTGAACGTGGGCGACCCGAACAGCACCGAGTACTCGTCGCTCGAGCGCCAGCAGTACGTGCTCGAGCGCCTGATCATGCTCTCGAAGGACCGCAGCCTCGACCGATACCGCTGGAACAAAGGCTCGACGTGGAAAGGTGCGACTTTCATACCTGGGAGTGTTTTGAATTGTAAGCTTTTCGATTGCTGACTTTGTATTTTCTATTGCGGTTTCTACCAGGCAAGGAGTGGTCGGAGAGCCTGCCGTCGGACGCCGAGATCCTCATGAACGTGTTTTGCTGCATGATGGACAACATGCTCCCAGCGGACAGCGAACGCGATCGGCCGTTCTGGAAGTCGTACTTTTTGGGCAAAGGCCCGCGTCGCCCGTTCACGCCGAGCATCCGCAGCCGTTTGTTCGTCGTGCGCACAGTCGGGCGACCTCCACACTTCAAGATCCTCGCGCGTGCGAACGTGCGCGAGATCGTGCCGGTGAGTGCATGCATTCGATGTATAAGCGCCTTGATGCCTAGCCTGACTCTTCTTAGTGGACTGACACATTCAACTCTGCTGTCGTGTGCTCTTTGTAGGGCGAGGACAATCTCTTCCACGCGATCGTGGTGTTCCTCCACGCGGTGAAGAAGATGAAAGCGGTGCGTAGCCAGTCTGCCATTACGCCCTGACGAGCACTGCTCATTTTTTGTTCTGTGTTTGCTAACTCGTTGTGTGATATTGCTTTTCGTATGTGAAAATGACAGGGCTACCTCGAGAGCATCAACCTCCACCGCATCATCGAGCAGGTCTTCGATGTCGCCAAGTAGACAAGTACGAGAACGAGCAATACACACATACACACCGTCAACAAGGAGCCAGCAAGGTGCTATTGTACTAGTTTGCCTATGCCTTGTCTGCTGCTGCTGCTGTGTTCTCCCTCTTTGTGATTCTTTTAGGAGACCTCGACCATTTGCTCCTGTCTGGCTTCACTCCGCGCACCACCGCCATTGCCTTTGCAGTCCTTCTCGTGGGCTTTGAGGTTCTCCTTGGTCTTGAACGTCTTCGGGTCAGCTGAAGGGCAAAGCGTGCACACATACGGGCGAGCGAGCTGGTGCCGCCGCTGCCAGTGGCGTTTGAGCGTCTGTAGGTTCTTTAGCGGCTTCCGGTTCTTCTCAGCGTACTCACAGTCCTCTTCGGGACAGAACTTGGGACCCACGGGAATCGGCTCCTGCGTGCGAGTGACGTCGGCGAGGGCTGCTTCCGGGTGCAACTTGGCGTGGAATGAGAGCTGAAAGAAGTTGGCGAACCGCTGGTAGCACACGAAGCACTGGAAGGGCTTCATGCCATCCATGAGGAAGAGCACGGGCGCGACCATGGGCGGCGCGGCAGCTGTCTGGACTCTCGCTACTGAAGCTGCACCTGTACTTGCACTTGACGACGACGACGGCGGCGCTGGTCGCTTCTTTGCCTTGCGCTTGAGCTTCTGTAGCTCGGCCTGCAGCTCCGCAATCTGTGTCTGTTGCGTCTGGATCTTCGCGTGCAGATAGAGCGTGTCGTTCGCGATGGGCGGCAGTGGCGGCGGACTCGCAGCTCCATTGTGATGCGGCTGCTGCGTGATAGGCTGAAGCAAGGGGCTTCGTCGAGATTCAATACCTGACGAGCGATGGAGCATGAGCGAATCGCTGACTGGCGGAAGTGGAACAACACTTTGAGCGACGGTAGTAGAGGTGCCGTTCACCCCACCAGTTGCGCCCCGCCGGCTAGACGCATGGCCCGCAATGTGAAAGCGCAGCGCCGCGCGAGACGAGTACCGCTTCTCGCAACCAGGCTGAGAGCAGCTGTACGGCCGCTCGCCCGAATGCACGCGCTGGTGGTCATGCAGTGTGGACAAACGCGCGAAGCTCTTGCCGCATAGCTCGCAGCTCAAGCTCTTCTCGCCCGTGTGCACGAACGTGTGGTCGCGCAGGTGCGCGTTGTCCGTAAAGGATTTGCCACAACCCGGATGCATGCAGAGGAAGTTACGCAGGCGGAACGCCGTCTTCTTGCGCTTCTTCGCGGGTGGGGCGACCGTTTCTGATAGCTGTTGCTGTTGCTGTTGGTCGTTTAAGCTTGTAAGGGTTTGTGGTGATGACGACGGTGTGACAGTTTGTGCTGAGATGGTGGACAACAATGGGAACGTCTCGTCACCTCGGAGCTCAAAGTGCGAGAGCCTGCGCGCACGAAGCTGGTGCTGCTGGTGCTGCCGATAGCGGCTGATGGAGCTGTTTGTGACAGCGTCACTGGGGAAGCGGTAGGTTTCGTAGCCTCTGCCTCGGAGAGGTATATCTGACGGATTGTGATGATGGTGCTCGTGCTGATTGTCTTGGTCATGCTGCTGCTGATCCTGATGGTGTTGGGCATGTTGCGGATGCTGGTGACTATATGATGATGATGATGATACTGCCGATGGGAGCAGTGGAGTCGACGGCTGCGTATGTAATTGCGATAGCAGCGGCGCGGCAGTGAACCACTGCGGTGTCTGCCGCTCAAGCGCCATCCCAAGTCGCAGTGGGTAGCTGCCACCTGCGTTACCACCACTGCCGCTCTGGTATGGCGACTCTGTACCACGCAGCAGGCAGCACAAAATCCAATACGGCCAGCCTCAGTTAGTTGATAACATGGTCAACAAGCAAGTGCAAGTAGAGTGCCTCAGAGGAAAGTGCACGTAAAGAGCTCCATTGAGCTGCTTCACTCACCGTGCTGGTGATGATTTTGCTGCGGAAACGACGCCAGCAGGACCGGCGTCATGGGAATCGCTCGCTCCCGCGTGTCGTGGGAAGTGCCAGCAGCAGCAGCAGCAGCAGAGTCTTGGCTAGAGAGTAAGCGACGACCTTCGCCAGCGCTCTCGTTGGCGGCGCTAACGCGCAGGTGCGACAGCGACGGTGGCGCAGCATGCTCATGCTCGCGGTCCATGGCTTCGCTCTTGTGATGAAGGTGTGCCGTGGTATTAATACCGGTACAGATTGCAGCAGGTAAACCAGTAACGCACCAGTTTGTATTTTTTAAATTTAGAACATGTTCCAGAAATTTATGCTGGATATTTTGTAATTTATGTTTCAAAGATACCCTTATTAGCGCTGATGAATCTTGAGAGTCATGTTCAGAAATATTCGAGCTATTTTCTTACTCACTTCTTGTAATGCGAGACATCCGTTTTCAAGGGTTCGAGGGTCGCTTTTTTTGTGACCATGACATGGTCACTTACCGTACTTTTGGCTCGCAATGGAGAGCTTCAGCTCGTTTGTCGAAGCGATCAAAGGATACAAGACATGCGTTTATGAGGGTAGTAGGCCTTAGGTAGTTGCATATACCTATATATTGGACTGGGCTATAAATTGGAGATGCGTCTAAAATCCTTTTTTGTACAGGTTTTAGGTTCGCATACATTGCGTGTAGGTTCGCATTGCGCACTGTGCTTCTATGTAGGTAGGTAGGTAGACCTGAAAAGGAGACCCTCCCAACTCAGTCAGAACTCGAGGTCCTTGAGCTCTCCCCACTTGGAGATGTAAATACACGAGCGCGGCGAGATGATGTTGCCTTCTTGACACTGGCTGAACACCTGCTCATGTAACACAATGCAGTCCACACACAGCTATCAGTTGATGCACATGGACCACGGTGGCAGATCCACAGGCTTCAGCACGCACCGGACACACGCCGCAGGGGGTCTCGGACAGGAAGTTGAACGTCGAGATATCGTGCGAGACTTTGTACTTGATCTCGTGGCTCGCCTGGATACATTACATCATCACAGAGAGATACCGTCAGGTCAAGTCAGGTATACATACACACAGCAAATGGATAGTGGCTGGCAGTTGCAGCACGAAGGACGTACGTACCCCAGGGGTGAGCCGCACGGCGCGCACTTCCTCCACACGGCCGTCGTACATGAGCGTCTGGATGATTGAGCGGATCTCCTCGGGGCCTAGTGCCACCTTCGAGATACCCGACGCGTGCACTTTGTCTGTGATCGCGTTCAACGTGCTCGTTCCCTAAGCAAACGCGTATTTCCATACAACGTCAGTGCAGTGCCAAATTTGTGCACTTCACAAAGAGTGCACGACGTGACAGCATAGCAGAACGTACCGAGGCCTTGATCACTTCGTAGACGAAGGTGCTGAGCGTGTCAATAAATACGTGGTCGAACTCCTGCTCGTTGTACCATGGACCGCCTGTGATCTCCGCCGATGGCACAAGGTCGAAGAGCATGTAGAGTTTTTTGTTCTTGCTGCTGATCGACTTGACCGACTTGACGAGCCGCCGCGTCTCGAGCAGCCGCAGTGTCTTGGTCACGATCTGCTGTGGAATATTGGTGTGGGTCTTGATATCGCGCGTCCAGATGCCCTTGTTGCCCGCGCGCTCGATCTCCTGCAGCACGAGGCGCTGCTCCAGTCTGTGTACGAACAACCAGTCAGTCAGTCGGTGCGACAAATGATATCGCCACCACCAGAATACTTTGTCATAAGGACGTACGTGAGGCCGCGGATGCGCTCGGCCTCCTCGGCGCCGATCACGCCGTACGAGAGCACGTTGCCCTTTTGGAAGATCTTGATCTTGCCCTATAGATAACACAACATGTACACGCAATCAGCTCACGCGCCATATTAACTCTACAGCCAGCAGCAATCACGCAACAACGATCAAAGAGATCAAATGGCGTAGCAAACGCACCTCGCTCATGAGTACGTTGAGCACGCTCGGGAGCTTCTCATACTCGCCCTGGTTCTCGCTCTGGAAGTAATCGCGCACCTCGGCGTCCGTCACGGGCTCGCGGTAGTTGCGCAACAGTGCGAGGAACTTGTGCATGAGCGCCTGCACGGCGCCGCTTTCGCTCGCCATCGTCCTCAACCCGTTCACCTGTTCCGTTCGTTTTTGCGTTGCGTCTGTTTGATGGTTGGGCTGGGAGCGCATCAATTGTCTAGCTTTGTAATTTTACTTCTTTCTTTTTCAAAACCGGAAGAACGGAAACTTGCCGCTTCCTGCAGCAATTTATATAAATTTATACAGGAAGCGGCAAGTTTTCCTTCATCCAAGGAAGGCCAGTCAAAAGCAAGCCAAAGGAAGGGACGAAGCGTCAGAGTCAATCGACGAGGAAGGAAGGAAGCCCGCCCGCAAGCCATGAAGTTTGCCTACGAAGTACGTTCCGCCTGCGCTAGCATGCTGCTCTATCTGCACGTGCATGTGCTTATGCATACAGACTACTCACTGGTGTACTACTGCGTGTCTCTCGATGTGAACAGTTCCAGCACCTGTGCGGCACGGTGTACACGCAGGGCAATGTGCTCTTCACGCCCGACGGCAACAGCGTGCTGAGCCCCGTGGGCAACCGCATCACCAAGTTCGATCTCATCAAGTACGTCTTGCATCCATTGCCCGCATTGTCTCTTTTGTGTTGGTATTATGCTGCATTGCTGCTTGGCGACTAATGCCATTGCATTATGGTTTGTCATTCTATTCTATTGCGTTGCGCTACAACAGCCACACGTCCAAGACGTTCGCGTTCGAAGGCCGCAAGAATGTGGACCGCATCGCGGTCTCGCACGACTCGCGCCTGATGCTCGCTGTGGACGAGGAGGGTCGCTGTCTGCTCGTGAACCTGCGCAAGGGCGTCGTGCTCTACCGGTTCAACTTCAAGAAGCGCGTGCGCGCGCTCACGTTCAGCCCAGACGACAAGTACATTGCGGTCTCACATGGCAACAAGGTGCAGCTCTGGCACACGCCAGCGCTACGCCGCGAGTTCGCGCCCTTTGCGCTGCACCGCACGTACGGCGGCCACTACGCGGACGTGATCTCGATCGAGTGGTCGCACGACTCGAACTTCTTCGTGACCGGCTCGGAAGACCTCTCGGCGCGCATCTTCTCCGTAAATCCGTACGCCGACTTCCACCCGGTGACGCTCGCAGGTCACCGCGACCACGTCGTCGGCGCATTTTTCTCGGCCGACGACAGCGAAGTGTACACTGTGGGCCGTGATGGCGGCGCGTTCCTGTGGACGTACATGTCCCCCGACACAGCGGAGACCGGCGGCCGCACGTCTGACGACGAGAGCGACGACCAGGAGATGGCTGAGGTGCCGGTGCCGGCGATCGCCAAGGCGCTCAAGTGGTTTACAAAGAAGAAGCATGTGTTCAAGATGGACTACGCCAAGGTGCTCTGCTGCACGTTCCAGGCGGCGTCAAGCCTGCTCGTCGTGGGCTTCAGCAACGGCACGTTCGGGCTCTATGAGACGCCCGAATTCAACAACATCCACACGCTGAGCATCTCGCAGAACGAGATCGAGACCGTGGCCGTGAACGCCACGGGCGAGTGGCTCGCGTTCGCATCCAAGAAGCTTGGCCAGCTGCTCGTGTGGGAGTGGCGCTCTGAGACGTACGTGCTCAAGCAGCAGGGCCACTACTTCGACCTGAACGTGGTCGACTACTCGCCCGACGGTCGCATCATCGCAACCGGTGCGGATGACGCGAAGCTCAAGCTCTGGGACACGACAAGCGGCTTCTGCTACGTGACCTTTACCGAACACGAGGCGCCTGTGACAGGCGTCAAGTTCACGGCCAACGGGCAGGCCGTCGTGAGCTGCTCGCTGGACGGTACAGTGCGCGCCTTCGACCTGAACCGGTATAAGAACTTCCGCGTGATGACGACGCCCGAGCCCGTGCAGTTCATCTCGTTGGCGCTCGACCTCTCGGGCCAGATCGTCTGTGCGGGCACACTGGACCCGTTCAACATCTACGTCTGGTCGCTTCAGACGGGCCGGCTTACGGACGTGCTAAGCGGCCACACGGGCCCGGTCACGTCGCTGGCGTTCTCGCCGTCCGTGTCGGCCGAACCGATCCTGGCCTCGGGCTCCTGGGATCACACGGTGCGGCTCTGGAACGTGTACCAGAACAAGAGTCTAATCGAGCCGCTGGCGCACTCGACCGACGTGCTCGCGGTGGCGTTCCGCCCGGACGGCAAGCAGCTCTGCTCGGCCACGCTCAACGGGTCGCTCAACATCTGGGACGCCAAGGAGGGCGAGGTCGTAAGCACGATCGACGGCCTGCGCGACATCGCCGGTGGGCGCCGCGACGGCGACAAGATCTCGGCTGCGAACAACGCGTTGTCCAAGCACTTCACGAGCGTCTGCTACTCGGCCGACGGCTCTTGCGTGCTCGCGAGCGGGAGATCCAAGTTTGTCTGCATCTACGAGACGTCGCAGCAGATGCTGCTCAAGAAGTTTCAGATCTCGCACAACCGATCGCTCGACGGCGTGCTCGACTTTTTGAACAGCTCGCAGATGACCAAGGCCGGTCTGAGCAAGTCGGAGCTGGACGCCCATTTGATTGAGAATGATCGCAGAGGCGCAGGCGACGAGCTCGTTGGTGCTGCGCGTGCCGTGGACCCGGGCAGCCGCCGCAAGAACCTCGAGGTGCTCTCCAAGGCCGTGGTGTTCTCGCCCACGGGCCGGTCCTGGGCTGCGGCCACGACGGAAGGGTTGCTCATCTACGCGCTCGACGAGACACTGACGTTCGACCCGTTCGAGCTGGACGAGGACATCACGCCCGAGGCTATCAAGCGCACGCTCAAGCGCGGCGAGTTCACCAAGGCGCTGCTCATGTCGCTGCACCTGAACGAGGAGGCGCTCATCGAGGCGTGCGTCGAGGGTGTGCCGGCCGAGAGCATCGCGCTCGTGGCGCAGGCGCTCAAGGACGTGTACCTCAAGCGCCTCATGCAGCTGCTCGCCAAGCGCATCGACAAGAGCCCGCACCTCGAGTTCTACTTGCAGTGGAGCCTCGCGGTACTCAACGCGCACGGCGCCAAGCTGCGCGACGACCCCTCCGACTTCCTCACCACCTTCCGCGCGTTGCAGAAGAGCATCGCGCACCACCTCAGCGACCTCGCCAAAATGTACGTGGCCTGTCTGTATGTATTCACTCGGCTGTTGTTGTTTACCAATACGAACTCACATGTGTCTTTCTTGTTTGCCTTGCGCTCAACAGCTGTGACGACAACCAGTTCTCGCTTAGCTATCTAAAGAACCTGCACAAGCTGCAAGCCAAGTAGAGCAGTGAGCTTCTCGCTTTCAAGCGCTTGTGCACCACTCATATTTCAATAAATAGACAGACCCCTGCGTGTTTCGTTCTCTTCTTCATCACCCCGAAGTCCTTGCTTACTAACCTGTCGCTTCGCCTCACGGCACCTGGCTGTTGCTGTTGCTGCTACTGGCACTTTGCTCCCAGATGTGGATGGCTTTGCCAGAGCTCGCAATTACGATCGGCTTCTCCGGGTGGTGGTCCACGGAGATGACAGGGAGGCCCGCGTCCGTCTTGAGCTCCTCGACGAGCTGCGCGCTCTGCACGTCCCACAGGCACACGCGGCCGTCCTCCGAGCCACAGAGCATCAGCGGTGCACTAGAACTGGTGCTCGTACTGGTATTGTTAGCAGCGCCCACGTAGGACTTCCCAAAGGCCGCAACGGCACAGAAGCGCTTGTTCACATGGCCCGTGTAGGTCTTGAAGCACTGCTCGCGCACGTAGTCCCAGAGCCGCACGGTGCTGTCGAGCGTGCCGAATAGCGCGAATTTGCTATTGGGCGTGAACTGCGCGTGCGTGAGCGGTACGCTCGGTTCCGTGATGATCGTGCGCAGGCACTCGCGCGTCGCAACGTCCCAGATGCGCGCGAGCCCGTCGTAGCTCGCCGTGATGAGCAGCGTGCCGTCGTGGTTGAAGCGCGCGCTCACGATGGGCTCGTGGTGCGCTGAGAGCACAGCCACAGAGCGACCTGTGCGCACGTCCCAGAAGCGCACGGTCTCGTCAAACGAGGACGTCACGATGAGCGAGCCCTGTGGGTTGAACTGCGCCGAGAACACGAAGCTCGCGTGGCCCTCGTTGCTCTCGCCCGACGCATGCAGCGACTCGCCGGCGTCCACCGCGATACCGTGTGCGTTGAACGCGCTCATGGAGCTGCTTGTGCGTCCAAGCGTTGAAAGCGTCTTGCTGTACTCGACGTCCCAGATGCGCGCGGTCTTGTCATCAGACGCTGACACTAGATAGTAGCCGTCGTGCGACCACGACGCATCGTTCACGCCCTCTTCGTGACCGTAGAGTGCGGCCTGTGGCGTCGCAAGCGCAGTCACGGGTGGCTGGGCTGATCCGTTGGCAGTGTTAGCAGCGTCAGCACCAATGGCAACATCGGGCTTGTGCTTGAGGAGCTCCGATGTCGCCCACACTTTGACAGACCTATCGGCCGCTACAAGAAACGTAACAGAGCGAGAGAGAAAGAGACGCACGTTAACAAACACACATACACACACACACACACACACTGAAGCTACATGAGAGGCGCGTCAAAATACGCACAGGCGCTGGCGACGAGTTCCCCCGAGCGCGAGAACTTGAGGCTCGAGATCGGCTTGGCGTGCGCGTCCAGCGCCGCGCGCGGCTCCCATTGCGTTGCCATTTTGTTTTTGGCTTCCAGATCTCCAACTTTTGACTTTTGCCTTTTGATTTATCATTTGGCGGGAAAAGGACGGTTTGGGAGTCAAACGAGCTCACTTTGGGTAGTCAGAACAAGAACACGGCCAGCATGCTCAAGGTGACACGCAAAGGACGCACGATGGGAGCAAGCAGTTCACTGTCAGGACAAGCGAGCAGGCTCGTGCCGATAGAGCTAACAACAACACAATCGCACGAGCGAGACGATGAAGCGTATGAAGGCAAGTGCGGCTTTCGCAAGGGGTTGTAGATATTTATTGAGCATCACTCTACTGCTACTACTAGTGTGGCGATGCGGATACTGACTGCACTTTGCGTGACGAAAGAGTTCTCGGATAGGTTTGGCTCCGCACAATTGATCTCGGAAGAACGAAAGTTATTAGATAGATAGGTTTGTATCGTCACCGAACTCCCATTGACAGTATATGTGCATGCGACACAAAAGTGACCCAGTACACGCACGCACACAGCAAAAGCGCTCTCGCAAGCGATTTGAAAGATCAGAAGTAAAAAGCGTGATTCTGCTCAACGCACAGATTACACGACGCCACGCGGTGACGCCGCTTGTCTCCGCACTCATACAAGAGGTGTCAGAATATAAAGCTATTCATCAATTCTTTCGACGATCGCATGCAACACACAACATATAGATACACAGCCATGTAATCCCATGCAATTACAAGCACACAATGCAGACGGTAGAAATTGGAGTTCCTCAGCAAACAGCCATTTGTATCCTCAGAAGCGTCCCCCCATTTTGGGTGAGACTCGGACGGTAATTCCAAATCAAAGATTAGGAGATCACTGGAACTCCATTGCGAAAAGCGGCGACCCACATGCATACATGCAAACAGATACAGATAGACACATGCTGGTTCTGGAGCTGGATGGCGGCAGATATGGCTATCGGTAGGGCGCGATGCTGCTGCTGTTACAGCTACTGCTGCCGTGGCTGGCTTGTGCGGTGGCGATGCTTTAGCGAATGAATAGAGCTGAGTGTGGCTGCCGCGTTGTGCTCTTGACTTGGGAGCCGATTGCGAACGACTGGTTGGACGCTGAATGAAAGGGCAAAGCCAACAACAGCGCGTAATTACGAGTGCGAGCATGCAGCACGCGTAAAAAGGCATTTTTTGACGGATAGCAGAATGCAAACTGCAAATATATGTAAGCTACATTACTATTATTGATATTTTAGATAAGACATCCGCTTACTTTGTGCTCTTATTCGAGTTGTAGCGTTTATTTGTGTAAAACATCGCAGCAAGATGGCCTGACGTCATCCACACCAACAATAGATCAACCAGAGCAGAATGTCCACTACTTGCACCGAGATGCATGCTGGCGAGCAACACAGCGTGAAACCCTTTCCAGCCGAGCCCCTGAGTATACTACGACACCCCCCGTATCTCACCTCTCTTTCTCTGCTTCCGGCTACTTGGAAAAGCTCCATGGCACATGCGACCCAGGCAGGTCATCGTCATCATCCCAGGCGAACGTGAGTACTATGCCCTCTCACGCTTCCGGCAATACTACAACAGAACAGAACAGCAGATCAAGCGCTGATGGATCCATCCATCCATCGGCTATGAGACGTGTTCAATGGCGAAAGTCTCATCAGAGGGGATGATGGCGATCGCCGCGCTCATCCAACCAACCATCCTTTCTGTCAGTTACTTACCCAAAGGCAAGAAGGGGTGCATGCTGAGCTGCAAGTCTGCGAGACAAGTGAGCGCTGACCCTGCGATATGCGAGCGAGCGAGCTCAGAGCGTTGTTCTTGGAAGTGAGCGTCAACATGAGCAACCGGACGACGGATGGATGGACGGGTTGGCTGGTCGATTGGCCTGGCTGCCGCGTCTCGGAAAGTTCGGACAACTGAAAAACCCACAAATGCATTTGAACTTTTGCGATCTTCTGGCAAGAAACGGAGCCATCGAGAAGAAATCAGCCCAGTCAGTTGAAGCAACAGCAAAACGAGTGGACCCGGCCCTCAACAACCTGATTCACACACACACAACCTAGGAATAAGACCCGGCTCCTCAAAGCAGCACCAGGAGATCGCTTGGCGGGACACATCCATTTGCAATGGCTCCTTTGGATCCACTATAGGAGGACGCTGCCACAACTTCCAGTGCTTAGCTGCTTGGTCCATTAGACATTACCAAATTGAGAAGAGAAGACGGTCTTCTCTTTTGCAGTGAGAGAGAAGGAAAATGCTGTGAGCATCCAGCTCGTTCTCTTTCCACCAAATCAAGAACGCGAAGAAGAAGAAGAGAGAGAGAAGAGAGTGAGACTCTCGTCGACTGGAGCCATTCATTCACCATTTGCTGACGGTTGGCCGGTCCAGTAGACAATTCAGAGGGTGCAGCCATCTCTCTCTTGGTGGGGGCTCACTTTTCACAAATCGAAACTCTTGTAGGTGTGTGGGTGCAAGTGTTCTAGGATATACAGGATACACGGCCGAGAGGTTGCCGCCATCAGGTGTCCAACACGATCAGAATGGGACCCAACGAAGGGAAGGTTCGTTCAACACAATAGCGACCACGGTGACAGGGAAGATGCATTGTCGTGGCGCGTTCTTCAGATGCACAATCATCCCCCGGATCTGGCAACTGGGTGGTATTGGCTCCCTTTTCAGTGTGAAGGAGCACCTGTCTCCAATTGCAGTTGCATTTCCAGGGTGCGCATGCATTCCGGTTAAGTCGTTTTGTGAATTCCACGTCCTCATTTTAGCAAATGTACTGCTTTAGGAGAGTGTCCCGTCGCCCGGCCGGAATTCACTGCAATCTTGGGTTCCCTTGTCGTGCTGTCGTGACACGAGCGAGCGTATCTGATTGCGTCCTTCACAGTACGTATTATTTAATATATTTTTATAATTGATTAATATAGTCGGTAAAAGATACTGATTATATCATTGATACAATACTCTATTATTGAATATCCTTCTATATATTATACATGTTATGCGTTTGTACGTCAAGCACAGAACGGTATGCGAAAAGCGGTTACCCATGTTGGCCGCAACATCCGAAGAAGCTTCGATCGGACGAGCCGCAAATTATTCGCTGCCAGCTCACTCACTCACTCGAGCGAGCGAGCAATTGAGAATTGCGAGCACACGACAAGCCGAACGGCACGTTGGGCCAACAGGCAAACAAGCGAGCGAGCAGCGCCCATTCCCCATTTTGCTCTCGCGCCCTCACACCACCCACTCGCTCACGCTCACTTCGACCCGCCGGTCGCAACTAGCAAGCAGGCGCACAAAGCTGCTTGCCGCGCGCACATCCACAACGAATCACATCTTCTTCCCCCTCGCGGTCCACCTGGTCCGCAAGTACACTGCGAAACAAGCGCAAGAGCAAAGCCAACCCTTGCTGTCCACAAACGACAACAACAGCCACAGCCACAGGAGCAGGAGCAGCGTCCCCACCAGTTCACTCGCAAGCGCCCCAACAAGCCCAGCAAGCGCAAGCTCGTCGTCCACACAACCACAGACAGCAGAAAGCATGACCACGTCCAAGCTCGAAGAATACGTGATCCAGAAGCGCATCGCGGCCGCGCTCTTCGGTGATGTGCTGCTCTGCTCCCACACGCCCACGGGCGACCTCGTGGCCGTTAAGCGCGTGCTGCTAAGCGCCGCCGCGGCCCAGCGCACGTTGGCGGCCGACAAGAAAGTGCGCGAGAACGTAGCGCTCGAGCGTGCACTCTACCGCCACCTGCAGACGCGCAACGGCGGTCGCGGCCACGCGAACGTGCTTCGTCTGCGCGAGGAGATCGAGTTCGACGGTTACCTGTACCTGGTATTCGACTACTGCGAGCGCGGCGAGCTCTACGAAATCGTGTCGGCGTCCACGGACGGCAAGCTCCCGCAGCCAACCACGCGCAAGTACATGCGCCAGATCGCGCAGGGCGTCCAGTTCTTGCACCAGAGCGGCTACGCGCACCGCGACCTCTCGCTCGAGAACGTGCTCGTAACCAAGGACGACGTGTGCCAGGTGTGCGACCTGGGGCTCGCAGCCTCGGCATCCAAGGTCTCCAAGGAGACGGTCGGCAAGCTCTTCTACATGGCGCCCGAGGTACTCGCGGGAAACCGCTACGACCCGACCAAGGCCGACGTGTGGTCGCTCGGAGTGATGCTCTTTATCATGCTCATTGGCGCGCCACCAGTCGAGTCCGCGGCCACGTCGGACGCGCGCTTTCGTCTCATCACGTCCCAGGGTATCCGCAAGCTCATCGACCGCTGGGGACTCACCAGCAGCCTGCCAGCGGCCGCCATCGACCTGCTCGCGGGTATGCTCGAGGTGGACGCAACACAGCGCTTCACGATCGACATGGTCGTGAACCACCCATTCGTGCAGTCCCAGCCGCAGCCACCTCTGCAGCGAACCTCATCCATCTTCCGCAGGATGCCGTCGTCGTTCGCGGACGAGATCCTGGCCAAGCAGCAGCAGATGGGTGACGGACTCAACGCCTCCCCGGCCGGCGCCTCGTCTTCGGCCGCGGACGCCGAGCCGCGCCGCCAGAGCTACATCAAGCGCACGATCAACCGCATTCTGCGGCGTCGCTCATCCAAGCGCGTCATGGCCGTGCCCCCACCGCGCCAGACGACCGTCGTGTCTGAGTGTGGCTCGACCAAGGATTGCGCCAGCAGCGGCTACTTGGCGGCCGCGGCGTAAGTAAATCCAACAAGCGCAAGC
Source organism: Globisporangium cederbergense (assembly GCA_023334245.1). Taxonomy (NCBI): domain Eukaryota; phylum Oomycota; class Peronosporomycetes; order Pythiales; family Pythiaceae; genus Globisporangium; species Globisporangium cederbergense. The sequence goes on from JAASGO010000035.1 coordinate 39,773, forward strand.
AACAAGCCAAGCCAAGCCAAGCAAGTCAAGCAAGCGCAACCTGCGCTTAGTATTATTTATTATTTAGCATGTATGCGAATAGTGTGAAGTAGCTGTAACCAAGTAGAAGAAGAACAAGAGCGAGTCAAGCACTCGTCGTGCATTTAGAGCGGACACAAAGTGTCGTCTGCATGAAGAATAAATAAATCAACCGAATTGTGAATTTGAAATCCGAAAACAAAATAGATCGCAATTCAAACATGAAAACCGCTTCACGGCAACTTCAACTTTTTTTTTTTCCATTTGTTGTTTATGTGGACACCATCACCTCACACGAGCAGTCCCACGCAAAACAACTTGCGCCCTTGCGCGTGTTGCTTGCGCGTGTTGCTTGCGCGTGTTGCTTGCGCTCCGACAAGTTGAAGCGACAGCAAGCAACTTTGGTAAGCAAGGCAAGATCCGTCAGCTGGGTCCTAGGCCCCCGTTCCGTATGACTGTATGACACAACCAGCTGCGGCCATTCCCAGCTGGCCAACGCTCTCGTGTGGACGAACACCTGAACCGCCCGGTCCCTACATTCCGATACTGGATGTCCATCCCGCTCACGCTCAGTGGTGGCCGTGGCTGTCAAACGTTGGTCGGTTGGACGGTTTCGCCAGCTGGGGTCCGCCTCGCGCCCCAGTTTGTGGGACGCACGCCATTCGGCCACACACACGCGCACGCGGGTCGCATGATGTGGACGGCCCATCTTTTTCGGCCGCGGACCGCCTCTAGCGAACAATACACTGGGCTCGGAGATCTGGGAGGACCTGAGCTCTCGGGCCGCCTAACGACCTGAGCTCCTCATTCTCCAACAAGCCCCGCCTTGCAAACAGCAATCCCACGTGAGTCCACCGCAACCCACACAGCCAGCCAACCATGGGCCTCAAGGCGATCGCGACCCGACTGCAGCGGACCAAGGGCTCCAGCCAACCGCAACCGACCGAGAGCAGCCCACAGCAGCGTCTTGTGCAGCTCCAGCACGTGCGGCAGCTCGCGCCCGCGCTCTACGGTCAAGTGTGGCTCTGCCGAGATGCGGCCGCAAGCACCAAGGTCGCGGTCAAGACCGTCAACCTGCTGGCCGCCCAGCGCCAGCAGACCATCCGCGAGCGCGTGCAGGTGCGCGAGGACGTCCACAAGGAGCGCCGCGTGCACGCCACGCTGCGCAAGCTCAGCCAAAGCCAATCCAACAACGGCCACAAGGCCGCTAGCCACAGCAACAAGGTGCTGCTGGTCCAAGAGGAGATCGAGCTCCGCGGTGTGCTCTACATGGTCTTCGAGTTCTGCGCCGGCGGGGACCTGCTGGATGTGGTCAAGAAGAGTCCGCGCGCGCGGCTGGACGAGCGCACGTGCCGTTCCTTTCTGCGGGACGTCGCCCAAGGCCTGCAGTTCTTGCACCGCGCGGGCTTTGCGCACCGCGATATCTCGCTCGAGAACGTACTCGTGACCGCGAGAGGCGAGTGCCGCCTCTCGGACTTTGGGCTCGCGTGCGACTTGACACTGATCAAGAAATCTGCACACGAGCGCGTGGGCAAGCTCTGGTACATGGCCCCGGAAGTGTACGTGTGCGACGATCAATGCCCCGAGGACGCGTGCTATGACCCCGTGGCAGCGGACATCTGGTCGCTGGGCATCCTCCTGGTAATCATGCTCACCGGCGCCCCACTGCTGAGCACCGCGTCGACGCTCGACCGACGCTTCCAGTTCCTGCTTCAGAACGGTCCCCAGGCGCTGTTTGCAAGAGGGATCATCGCGGCGCAGGTCTCCTCGGAGGCCCAGGACCTGATCTGCAGGATGCTGCAGATCACGCCCGAGAAGCGCATCTCGCTGGACCAAGTGCTCGCACACCCGTTCTTCCATGAGTTGTAGTGAGTGAGTAGTGGCCCTGAGCTTGCAGACACACCAGCCAGTCCGAAGCCTAGGCTGCTACTGCTGGTACTGAGAGCCATAGAGTTAGTTAGTAGATGTTGCTTGTTGGTAGAGCGTAGATGAGTGCGTCACATTATATAGGAAGTAGAGCGGTCTGTTTCGACTGAATGAAGCCTCCCCCCAAGTGCAATACAAAGTCCCTTGCCTCCGTACTGCATCAAGCCTCCATTAGAAAGCATCACTTTCCCTACAAACTCATAAAGCTGTATTAGTACAACCAGCCACGCTACTCCAAGCGTCCAGCAAGGCATTTGTTAACTCTCTCTCTCTCTCTCTCTCTTACTATAGACCGCTGTTCCTTGTCGTCCGCGTCGACTTACTGCTGGGCGGGCTGCTGCGTGGAGAGGAAGAACGCAAACGCGAGGAAGACGAGCGCACGCCAGCCGAAGAGCATCACGGATACGGCCGCAAGCGCCAGGTACATCTTCTCCACCTGGCGCGGCGGGAGCCCCAGGAAGCCCGGGATTGTCACCGCGCCGTCGATGCCGATCGTGCGCGCGAGCGACTGCAACGGGGACCCGCCGGCGCCAGCGGCTTCCGCTTGGGGTTGTTGCGCTTGGCCATTCGCGCCGGCGCCTGAGCTGCCGAGCGAGTTGAGGCCCGCAATGGGACGGCGTCTGGAGGTTGCGTCCGCAGCTGGCGGCTGCTTGCGCGCGAGCACGCGCGGGTCGTTGTCCGCGACGATCTCGCCGTTGATGATGTGCACCATCTCCTCCCCTGTTCGTCTGTGGGATCTGTTTGGCGTATGCTGTTGGGCGGATGTCAGTCGAGATGATAATTATTATGGCAACACGCTGTCTTCAATAATAAACCTTTTCACAAGTAACCTCTACAAATTTATCCCTTAATAAGGAACTTATTGTATAAGTGCTTAATACATGATTACAGTGGTTTTACATTATTTATTCTATTAGAAAACTTATATAATAATTAATAACCTGCACAAATATATCAAAATATCGAAAAAAAGCTGACAAACTTGGTAACAACATATGCAGATCCGCAATGCCAACGGCTCTCAATTGGCCCAGTCGTGGGGCTCGTGCACGGCATTCCGGTGGACAAGCTCGCACAACGTCGAGCTGTCCTGTGCAGCCTTCGTTCGAAACAGCTCTGCTGCTAGATTGTTGAGAAGGTCAACCGAACCCATCGCTGTCGCATTCGTCTTTGGCTCGCTGGAGACAGCGAGGTTCATGCGTCTCAGTTACTTCCGAACCGCAAAGACATACTTGGTCGAGCTACTACGTACTCCAGTGCTTCATGGATTCATCGAGCGTACTTGAACCGTGCGGGGCCTTTCTTCCACATCTCGCTTTAAGCCATTTATTCATTCAGCCAGTCAGCTAGCCTGACCATTTGGACCTCGTGGCTCAGTCCTCTTTCGGATCGAAGCGAACACACATTCGCTTTGCATTGCGCAAGTCACTCCTCCCAGCCGCATCTTTCTGACGAGGCCACTCGCTCACTGACGACCTCGACCACGATGCAGTCGTCCGCATCCGGAATGGCGAACTCTCCGCTTGGGGCGCTGAGTTGTTCATCCCGACAAAACTCGGCGGCAGGCCAAACGAGCGGCGAGGCGCTCTCCCAGGTACGTTTGCTTATGGCTGCATGCGGATGCTAGTCGGATTCATCCAAGGCACGACTAACTGAGATCGTCTCAGGCGTATTGACTTCACCTGTGATCACAAACTCGAGTTTGCCCTTCAACACGACGGGAAAGGCAGACGACAGACGGCGAACGCGAGTTCATCTTCGAGCACGACGACCAACTCGCCGGGGAACACCACCTCGACCGAACCCTCAACGCCACCAGCGAATGCGGCCACAGCCTCAAGCTCGATTTTAAATGTGGCAGTAGCCTCGCTGGCTATCACGACTTCGAATCCGTCTGCAAATACGAACTCGATGTTGCCGACCAGCACGACCTCTGCTTCACCTTCGAACACGAGCTCGGTTTCACCAACGACCACGAACCCAAGCTCTCTACCCAACACGACAGCTCCGACTTGGTCTTCGAATACAACTGTGGCGACAGGTTCATCGTTGAACGCGACAGAAAGCTCGCCGACAAACTTAGCCACAGCGTCGGGCTTATCTTCAAACACGACAGTCAGTTCGCCGGCCAACACTACATCAACTTCACCGTCAAACACGAGCTCTGCTTTGTCGTCAGACACGCCCACGAACGTAAGTGCACATTCAAACGCGACAGTGAGCTCAGAGGAGAACGCGGCATCGGCTTCGTCATCGAGCACGACATCTGCTTCGCCTTCAACTACGACAACCAATTCGACTCCGTCTTCCAACTCGAGCTCTTCTTCGGATGGGAGCTCTGTCTTGGATTTGGACCAGATCTACTTTGTGCCTGCGAATTCGTACACAGCTCAAGATGAGATGGGACAAGTGCATGTGCTCTGTCATGTGCTCTGCCACCACAACTGAACTGCTTCGCACGCTTCCTCCTCACCTGCATCAACACTGTGGCGCTGTAATCGCTAATCAAAGTAACCTTTGACAAAGAACAGAGGTGGCTGCATGCGGTAGTTCGAGTTCAGCCTCGGTGAACCCAGCAATTGAGTCGCTCTCTTCCTCGCGACGATGGACACTGTACACGAAGCTTTAGCAACGTGATCAGAGCTGCTGGTGCTCAAGGGTCAACACGAACATCCGTCGCTCAAACGGATTCAATGTGGGCTCCAACATGTACCCACCCACCCACTCGATGTGGTTGCACCTTCGTGGCCGAAGTGCTTGAACGAACCGCACAAACCTTCGAGTCCCGCGATCTGCGATGGCGCATAGTTCTCCACGCCAGCTTTGAAAGCAAGTCGCACCCACTCGTGGCACAAGCGCATCCTCATCGATCACCCCAACATTTCCAACGTCTCTTTCTTCGCAAAGGTCTCTGAAACCCACGCCGGTGGGGTCGGCAAGATTCTTCAGCGCAGTGGTGGCTCTTGGTTGCCACGACACTCTATGTATTCGACACCACCACTTGAATTCCAATGGCACGAATCAAATCGGAAGCACTTTGAAATCCAAAACTGCTCACGAAACAGCAGCAGCATGGGCTTTCTTTCGATACAACCACCACCGGTCCGGACGGCCAGTCAGGTGGAGAGAAACGGATAACGGATGACGGCTGAGGAGGCGAGTGGGGTTCGACTTCTGGTGCTCAGTCTTCATTTTGCCCCAAGTGAAGCAGTTCAAGAGCATTCTGAGTCTCCATTCCCAACCACCAAAGAAGAAAGCAACCAGGCAAGAGCGACAAACGACAATGAAGACCTTCCAGATGTCGACGGCTCGCTCGTGGATCAAGATCCTCGCCTGCGTCTGCGCTGTGAACGCGCTGATGTACCAAGAAGTGGACGCTGCGTGCGCGCAGCAGGTTGCCTCTGGAGACCAGGACGTCGGTATCTCGGCGATCGACGACGCGTCGTGCAGGAACGGCGGCATCGGCTGCTTCCAGGATGTGTGCCGCTACTGCAAGACGCGCGATACAGACCAGTCGAGAAACTTCAAGCCCTGCTCCACGTATGCGTCACCAGCACCAGCGCCAGTACCAGCACCAACGCCAGTACCGGTACCAACACCGGCACCAGCGCCAGCCACAGTCGCCACCACACCAGCCGCGGTCTCGGCGATTGGGACCTGCGCTTCGACGGTGAGCATTGGTGACCAAGGTGTCGGCATCTCAGCTGTGGCAGACGCGTCATGCAAGAAGGGCGGGATCGGCTGCTTCCAGGATGTGTGCCGCTTCTGCAAGACGCGCGATACAGACCAGTCGAGGGACTTTGTGGCTTGCCCGGGTAACGCCCCAGCTTCAGCGTCAGCCCCTGCTCCTGCACCAACTCCAGTTCCGGCTCCAGTCCCAGTGTCTGCTACGCCAACTGTCATCGGTGGAACCCAAAGCGTCACCACTGTCACTTGTGCATCGTGTGTGAGCCCGGGGAACCTAGCCGTGGGCATCTCGGCGTATGCGGACGCAGCTTGCACGACTGGTGGCCTGGGCTGCTTCCTCGGCCAAGCTGGCGCATGCCGCTACTGCAAGGAACGAGACACAGACCAGTCGCGAGGGTTCTTGGCTTGCCCCACCACCGCCACCCCCGCGTACTCCTCACCGGCGGTCGTGACTGGCACGACTCAGAATGTGAGTGTTCCCACGAGTGCCTGTGCCGCGTCAGTGAGCGTGGGTGACCAAGGAGCGGGCATCTCTGCGATTGCAGATGCCTCGTGCACGAACGGCGGGGTTGGCTGCTTCCCGAACGGAGCTTGCCGCTTCTGCAAGACCCGCGACACGGACCAGTCGCGTCGGTTCGTTGCTTGCAGCTAAGTCAAGTGCATGTAGTGCTCCTAGCAATGCTCCCATTGATCATCAATACATCACCCGCCTTTATCGTCCACCTCTCCCAGTGCTGCTCGTTCATGTGAGCGAAGATTGGTTGGCACTCTTACAAGGACAGATGTCGCTTTCTTCCAGAAAGTAAAGAGCAGTGCCACGAACTCTTTGTCGTTTTGGAACAACTCATTTTTTCTCTTCACTTGCCCTCGCTTGCTCACTACAATGCGCTTACTTCATCGGATCACCGTCGTTCATCTGCTGACACTGTCGCGGCTCTTCAGCGGAGTACTGCGCTAGATTGCATGTCTTGATGTTTCTGGAGATGATGGCGTCCAAGTAGGCGACAACCTCGACGTGGTTTCTTCGCATCACCAGCTTTCTCGCTTCGAAGGGAGAGCTTTTGGGCGGAGAAAACACAGAGAATGGACACGGGCGCCAACCTCAGCTCGCTCCGGTTGTGCAGCCTTCCGAACGGTTTTCGTGAAGAAACTTAACCATCGAGGTGCCTTCCTCGAGCAACTCCTTCCACCGCCTTGACGATGCACCCTTCGGACCGATTTTCGTGCAGGAAGCGAACGACGTCGAGGGCTCCGTTCCCAGCTACGTCATCCATCGCTTTCATTGTGCGCATGAAAGTGCCCAGCTCATGCAGGAACTTTACTATCGCAACGTGGGCGAACGCTGCTGCCGTGTCCATCGAATCCTTGCGGAACGCGTAGTTGTGCTGGTGAAGAAAGCGATCCACGTCGAGGTTTCCACTTTCACACTGGATTCTGATGACATCTGCGTGGATCAGCTGCGATTCGAGTGGACACGTCTCGCGGAGCCATCCGAGAAGCTTGGCGTCTGCACGTGGGTTCTTGACCGCGTTCTCCACCTCCAGCTCGCACGTCCACTCGGAGTCACTCGAGAGTACTTGAGGCAGCCACTTGAGTATCTTCAGGTGACCAAAGTTCGCAGCGCAGTGCATGACTCAGTCGAGGGGGATCCTCTGCGAAGACTCGTCCGAGGGCGAGTGGTACAACTCGAACAGTAGCTTGAGCACCACCATGTTGTTTTCTGCAATCGCAACGTGGACAGTCAGATACTCGCTTTGCAGAACCAGAGATCCCAATCGCGCGTAAAGGGACTGAGGTACTTCTCTGGGGCATCTCGCTTGACCTCGAAGAAGAGCCGTGGGCGGTCGGACATGAACACTATGATGTTGCACAGCAGCGGGCGAGCGCATAGCACTTGTATCGCTGGTTCGAGTTCGTCGGACATTGCGATCTTGCATTGGTATTCTTGGAAATTGGGTTGATCTGGTCCAGCGAGCGGGTATTTGATGATGTGAGTGCAATCCAGCGAGGAGAGAAGTGAACCGTTGAGAGGGAACAGATCTGAGCGCGCCCGTACAACCAGCACCACGCCGAACGCTTAACTGGTGTATGGATCGGGACCTGATGACCCATTTAGGAGTCACACTCTCAAATTGATATGCAAACTCTAAATTTCGTGGACGGATTCTTGCATGATCAGATTGATCATGCTCACCCTTGGAGGCATTAGCTTCTGTCGTGTCTTGAACTAGACTACGAACTACTATGCAGCTCGTTGGCACCTCCTTAGCCCACCTGCCGAATGCTGAGCGAGGCTGCATGACTCGATATCCTCCGAGATGTACGCGTTCAGCACTTCGATCGAGTGATGACCGTTTTGTTGCTGCAACGCCTGCTCTTTTGCTTCGACTAGGCAGCCTTTCGTCGAGTACGCACACAAGACGCTCAAGAGCCCATAGGCGCCAATTTCGATGGATTCGAACAGGAGCGCATCTGGAATAGCGTCAGGCACAGCCTGACAGCCATACTTGATGAATTCAGCGTTCGCGTAGTAGTCGGCATCGGCCACCATCTTAAACAGAGTCGAGTCGGTTCGGTTCTCGTGCAAGAACCTCAGAGTGTCGAAGTCTTCGTAGTCATGCGCGCTCTCCATCGACCGCGAAGTGATTCCTTCGCTTCGGTGCTCATGCAAAAACTGAACGATCTCGAGACTGTCGCCGATTCCCGAAGCATAGGCCATCGCGTTTGCCGTACAGCCTTCGCTCCGATGCTCGTGGAGGAATTTGACAATGTCGAAGTGTCCGTAACGCGCCGCCAAGTCCATCGCGCGCGTGGTACAGCCTTCTGTACGATTCCCATGGAGGAACCGAACGGCGTCCAAATGTCCATGCTTCGCTGCGCTGTACATCGCTTCCTTTGTGCATCCTTCTGTGCGATACTCGTGGAGATACTTGACGGTATCAAGATGACCACCAGCGGCAGCTCCGTCCATCGCTTTCGTCGTGCAACCTTCGCTTCGATTAGTGAGGAGGAACTTGACAACCTCGAGGTGACCTTCTCGTGCCGCGTAGTCGACAGCGTCGCTTGTGCACCCTTCTGTTCTGTTTTTGTGCAGGAACTTGACAACCTCAAGGTGACCGTGCCATGCAGCATTGTCCATCGCGTCAGCTGTGCAACCTTCCGTGCGGTGCTTGTGAAGGAACATGACGACTTCGAGATGCCCCATTCGCGCCGCTGCATCCATCGCGTCGGTAGTGCATCCTTCGCTTCGATTCTCATGCAGGAACTGAACAACCTGAAGATGCTTCTTTTCAACGTCTGGATCGACTGGCGGTCTATTCGCACGGGCGCTGGACATATCCTCGCCCTGCAAGATATAATAGTTTGCCCTTCGGTTTATCGCCAACCGGTGTCGCTCAATGTAGCTGTTTGTTCTGCCGTACCTATCGTTCCACGCCGCGCTTCGATCCATGGCTTCAGTAGTGCACCCTTCACTCCGGAACTCGTGCAGGAATTTTACAATTTCCAGGTGCCCATTCGCAGCAGCGCCGTTCATCGCATTGTGTGTACACCCTTCGCTGCAGTGCTGGTGCAGAAAGCGGACCACTTCTAAGTGTCCGTTGGTAGCTGCAAAATCCATCGCAGCAGTCGTGCAGCCTTCTCTTCGGTTCTCGTGAAGAAACTGCACCACCTCGAGAAAGCCGTTCGTTGCTGCGCTGTCCATCGCCTTACTGGTACAACCCTCCACTCGCTGTACATGCAAGAACCGAACAATGTCCCAATGGCCATTCTTCGCGACCGCGTCAAACAGCTCCGCAGAGAAGGTGTAAGTGATGTGCTGCTGCAGGAATAGCAGGACGTCGAGGTGTCCGCTTGTTGCTGCAGCATCAATCGCTAGCGGTGGGAGAGTGTAGCCGCGCTGGTGGAGAAAGCGGATGACTTCGAGGTTCCCAGCACGAACCTGGGTCTCAATGCCCGCCCATGAGTCGAGCTGCACAGACTCCATCGGGCAGTGATCGCAGATCCACTCGAGGAGCTCAATATCTGGATTCGTGTTGATGAGCGCATTGTCCAGCATCAGCAGCTCCCACGTCCACGAAGAGTCTCGGGGTAGCACTTGGTACAGCCACTTGAGCATATCCAGGCGACCAAAGTACGCAGCGCAGCGCATGGCGTGACTCAGACACATCCTGGGCATGCATCGGTAGTACGGCACTGGGTGCAACTTGATCAGCCTCTCGAGCACCGCCGTGTTGCCCTCTGCGATGGCGACATGCGGCAGCAGACCTGTCCTCCTTGGAAACGGGTTCCATTGCTTCTTCTTCTGCAGGTGTTTGGACACGATGTCGCGCTGGAACTCGAGAATGAGCAGTGGCCAGCCGCTCATGAAGCTCGTGGCGTGTGTAAACAGCGTCGGATCGCCGAGGACTTGCACGGCAGGCTCCGGTCGGCTGTCCATGGCACTCATCTGTCTGTTATCAGTCTGGTCGCTTATAGTGTAAGCAAGTGGCTTTTCGTCTGACCTTGAAGGTACAATTTGTGCACTTGGAGGATTTCGGGTGGGTGTCATTTTCGTGTATCAATTTGAGCATATTGTCTGTAGACAGAATGGAGCAGCAGCAAGAGCTGAACGGCGGCGATGGCGATGGAGTAGCGCCCACATCGACGAGAAGCATTAACGTACGTACGCGTTGCGAGGTGTGCTTGTTTGTTGTGCATCAGCTGCTGCTGACTGGTTTGAGGTCTGTGTAGGAGTACACGCTGCTGGAGTTCCTCGGCGAAGGCTCGACGGCGCACGTGTACTTGGCCGAGCGACGGCGGCCTCCGCATGCACGCAGTCAGACCGCAAACGACCCCAACAGTAGCGACGGTGATAAAGAAGGTCAGCGCGTGGCGATCAAGGTGATCGACAAGTTGCTGGTGCGTCACGCGCGCCTGGAGAACAAAATCCAGCAGGAGATGGTGCTCCACGCGCAGCTGCAGCACCCGAACATCGTCCACGTACACGTACGTGGCGCGGCTTATTACTGCATGGGTCAGGTTGATAATGAGCGCTTCGTTCGACTTACTGTATGTGTACGATTGAATGCAACGCATGTGTAACAGGACGTGTTTGAAGACGCGCGCAACTACTACATGGTGCTCGAGTTCTGCGAGCGGCGGTCCGTGGCCGCGATGGTGAAGGCGCTCCCCGGCAGGAAGCTCGACGAGCAAACAGCCAAGCAGTTCTTCTATGAGGTGAGTGGACCTGTTGGTGGTGTCACGCGTGTCTGTTTTTGTGTTGACTTGTTCAAGTGCCTAGCGGTCCTGGTCTAATGGCTGCAACTGTTGTTGTTCGTCGGTGCTCCTTTGGCCGATAGATCGTGTCGGGCGTCGCATACCTTCACGCGCACGGCGTTCTGCATCGCGACCTAAAGCTTGCGAACCTGCTGCTCACGGACGACTACCACGTGCGCATCTCGGACTTTGGGCTCGCGACACGGACAAGGTTGGTAACTGTGTGTCCTGTAGCAAGAGGGGCAGATCAATAAGCCAACGGTAGCTGTGCTATATATTGTACATACATCTGTCTGTGGACGACAGCGGTGACAACATGACGATCTGTGGGACGCCAAACTTCATCGCGCCAGAGATCCTAGCGAACGACGCGGCCTACAGCGAAGCCGTGGACATGTGGTCACTCGGCTGCATTCTCTACTGCTTTCTGATCGGGAAAGCGCCATTTGAAGGCCGCAAAGTCAGGTACTTACTTATCTCAGCCAGTGTTCTTCAGTGGCTACTATCGCCTTATGCTGACAAATTACTGTGGTACCACTTTCATAGCGAGACGCTGGCGAACGTCGCAAACGCGAACAATCAGGATCTGGTGTTCGCTGAGGGCTTCTCAGCGTCAGCGGGAGATCTGATCAAGCGGCTTCTCACATCGGTTTGTACTCATTCCAGCATTTCCCATGTGTAACCCTCACACAGTCAACTAACAACGCAAGCTGGGCTTGCCACCTTAGGATCCGTCACGACGGCCGTCGGCTGAGCAGGTTCTCTTGCACCCGTGGCTGCGAGAGTTCCAGAAGCGCTCTGTTGCTCCGAGCATGCAACACCACGCACGACATCGAGTCACTTCTGCTCCCCGACCAACTGCTGAGTCCACACGAAACACCGATCTGTCTAAAGAACGGCCAGCTGCAAGCCAGCGAGCTGCAGCTCTTCGCAAAATGCACACCAAGACCAAGATCAAGACCAGTCGACGAACAGACCTCTCAGCCTCGCGCAACAGCAAGCACTCGACGTCTCGGACTACCTCGAAGCGCTTTGTATCCAGTAGCAGCAGCAACAGCAGTGGCGAGTCAGATATCGAAAGCGACGACTGCAACGTGTCCGTCTCTTCGATCTCAGGGCTGGACACGAACGACTCAGAGGAAGAGGAGAGCGAGAGTCTGGCTGACCGGACTGATTTTGGTCGAGTAGCAAGCGTGTCACCTGCTGCTCAAGGTAAAGCGGCTACTGGTGACCACACAGATGCCGATGCTCCCTCTGAAGACGCCGCCACGCAACTTCCACGCTCAAACTCGACGAAGCCAATGTTTGAATCCTATGTGTCGCTCATCCTGCATCTCGAGATCATAGACGTCCCTGCGTTGGATATCGACTCGAGTACAAAAGCGTCTGTGTCATGGACGTGTGTGGAATCCAGTGAAGTCGGGCTGCTGCCAAAGTTCCTGCTCCAGATCTCCAACGGACTGGAAGTTGAGTACTCTCCGTCCAATGGCTTGCTGGCTGGAAAAGCTGCCGATAGAAGCGCTTTAAGGTACGAGTTTGGCTCGCGACAGGACCAGCCGCAGGAGATAAAGAAGTCGCACAATCGGTCTGCACACACGAGAACCGACGAGAAGACACGCGTGGTGATCAAGTTCTGCCAGTGCCTGGCGCTGCGGTCGATGCAGCTTCGCAAACAAGCGCTGCTAATGGAAACAAGCAAACTCCCGATGGTTCACTACGACACGCTCCCCGATTCTCTGCTGAGCTCTTTTCGACAAGCAAATCTCGATGCTTTGCTGCATAGATCGCTGACAGTGAATGTCGAGGGGCAGGCTGTGAACGACCAGCTGAGAGACACCAGGAGCTTCGCTGAGATTTCTGGTGTCGGACGAGGGTACCTTGGCCACAGTGGCGACTTGAGGATCGTGTTCCTGGACGGTTCGGAACTGACCTTGGATGCAGATGGATCGCAGCTTCGATTTCAGCCGTCGAGCGAATCAAGTGCTGATACGTTTCGGCTGCTCACAGGCAGCAATACGTCGGCGTTTCTTCCATCAGCGGTGAAGAAACGATTGGAGAGTGTACCCGACTTCATCCGGAAGCTCAAGAGCCTCAAGGCAAACTAAGTTGAGAGAGAAACTGCAACAGTAACGCACCAAAAGATAACCGACTGATTTCAGCATTAAGCGGACGAAACGAGCGACGACGAGTGGTGTGTTTGCTGTCAAGGCGCCACTACTTTCTCAGGCAAAGGCAATGAAGAGCGTGCTGCGTAGCATTGCGCATCGAATAGAGGAGCAGAGCGACGATGTAAATGACTCATGTTCAAGTGCTAGCGTAGCAGCAGTGGAGACGACGAGTGAGCAGCTTGCGGAGCTTAGGTTGCTGTCACGAGTCGAACATGACGTGTCGGCATCAGGGTCTCTCACAAGTGGTGGTGGTGAAGATGGAGATGAGGAGGAGCACAGACACGAGCGTCGCGACACCGGACGCGTGGAGAAGAAGAGCATGTTCATAGCGCTCCTGGGATCCGCAACAAAGGTGACGGCGACTCAGCCGAGCGCTTTGGTTACTTCGTCTCCGTCAAGTGTCGCCTCTTCGGCTGCTGCGCCGAAGAGCACCGCCTCTCCTGAGCGCTTTCGACGAGGGAGCACGCTACCGACACTGTGTGAAGAGTCGTTTGAAGAAGAGTGCGATGTGGTTCCCGGCGACGATGACGAAATTGAGATAGCGATCCTCGAAAGAAGTACAAGCTTTGATTCACCTGACGCCTTTGGCGGCCGCCGTCCGAGCTCGCTGAGTAAGATGAACGCTTTTTATGAACAGATGGCCGAAGCTGAGCCCGAGGATGCAGATCCTGAAGACGACGAAGAGGACGGAGACGATAATGAAGCGTTTGCTCACATGCTCTCCCAGTTGCCGTGTGGCTACGAGCTCCTAGCGCTCTCATGCAGCGATTTAACGACTCGACGCCTTGACAGGGTGCGAGCAGCTCTCACATCCCAGCCACCAAATCCTGCTTTGAAGACTATGTGTGGTACAGAACAAAATGTGGAAGCCTCCGAGAGTTTCGCCAATCCAGCAGTCTTCAAGATGCGTCAGACACGCACTGTGGTCGCGGTTGAAACGCTTCGAATGCTTGTCCAGCGACACGGAGCGGAGAAAGTCGTGCGGGCGGTCACGGGTGCAGTTCGGCAAGTGTTCAGGAAACACGCTCTGGAAACTGGCATTGATCCGCTCGCACAGGCACCGATAGTGATCACAAGCTACAACATCACGCGCGTCTCTCTCGATGCCCGCCAGGCACTGATGAGTGACAATCGAGATCCGAAGGCAAACAACAGCAACCAGCGTCGGTGCAGTTCATCGTCATCTATGCCAAGTGTGAGACCCCAGCAACATTCAGAACTGCGGAGTTCCAGTCTAGTTTGTGCTGGTACTTCCGGAAGGAGTCAATCGTCACAGAATCAGTCACGCTCACCAAGAGGAATAACCGGTTCTCCAACTTCGCATCATTCCACAGTGATTTCTCCCAACAGTCCAATCACACCCCAACCCCGCAGCATTCTTGCGAGCGACGGCGCACACGTGCTCATGCAGGAGAAGATCAACGCGTTCCAGTACCGCGGCACAAGTGGCAGTGGACTGTCGTCGTTCAAGGTCCGGCGAGACGGCGCCGCGAAAGTCGAGGCCGCAGCCGTGCGGCGACAGAGATCGATCGCGTACGGCAACGAGCAGAGTCGAAAGCCGTTGGCGAAGTGAATGGGGAAGGACGAATTGACACGCACTACAGCAGTTTAACGAAATGGACAAGAAGGCATCACTGAATAGTTTTCTCCTTCCGACTAGCAATGGCATCGGCCTTGGACTTAACAGCGAGATCATCAATCACATCGTCGGCATGCCCTCGCTACTCGAATTAGGCACGGCCACGTCAATAACTCCTTCGCGAGACTTGACGCCAGGGCTGCGCGACAGTCGTGACAAACACTGCGTGCGCTGCGGACCGTCCTTGATGTGGTCCAACATTAATATTCCTGTACGCTAAAAAAATTCCGCCCGACGTGATATAGCGGCGATGCCCCCTCCTTCCCCAGGAAGTTGTGGAGCTCACATCCTGAACTTTCTGCGCACCAACAAAATTGTCGCCTTTATTTGAAATCGTCTCATCATTCCGAGCTCTGACAAATTCAAGTAGTGTCTCTCTCCAACCATGGAAGCTATTCCGTTGGGGATGTCTACAGTCATCACGCTTGAACTTGGATCCGGAGGTGAGGATACTGCTGAGCATGCTTATATATCCGGCCACTCGAGCTGATAAGCATCAACTTCGCTACTCCAAGCGTTGCAGAGGAAGCGGGGCTGTTTCTTGCAACCATTTTTCAAAGGTACCGACTTCAATGCTTCTTCTACACTGGCTCAACTCGCAATGGGGATGATTATCAAAGGCAAATCACATCGAAACGGCCGACCACCCACACATCATATCGTCTTGATAACCTTCACTCACATGGCCCGTATGACTATATTTCATCGACTACACCGCGCGAGAGGAACACCTCGACGTCATCAAGTTCCTCTGCTAGCTGCGTTGAGGGCTGTATGACCAAAGCGATGGACGGCGCTGCTGCTGGAGGTCACCTGGACGTCGTCAAGTATCTCCACGAGTATCGCACAGAGGGATGCACGACTGACGTGATGGCCTTGGCAGCGAAGAATGATCATCTCCAACTTCTGTGCTCTCTCCGCGAGCACCAATAAGAAAGCTGCACAATCAAAGCAATGGACAGTGCAACAGCCATTGGTCATCTCAAGATCGTCAGGTACCTCCACGAGAACTTTAGCCAAAGCTACACCACGCTAGCCATAGACCACGCTGCCAAACACGGACATCTTGACGTCGTCACGTTTCTTCACGAGAACGAGAGTGTCGGGTGCACGACGGATGCGATGGACTTCGCCACCGGTGGCAATGCAGACTGCCTTGAGGTTATTCAGTTTCTACACGAGCAGTGGGGTGAAGGATGCACCCCAAAGACGCTCAAGGCTTCTCTGCAGTCGAAAGACATCGACACCATCCGGCTCTTGCACGAGAATCGACCCGAGATGGACCTGGTTGCGGAAGTGGCGGTGTCCATTGTCCACTCACCACCCGAGCTCACTAAATACGCGTGCCAGGGCGTGCCAGGGCGTGCCAGACGCAGTGCTCGACACTCTCCTTCGTGAAGCAGCAAAAGTCGATGTACAGGGTTTGCTCGGCGTCTTGTGTGCGTTTTCCACCAAGGGCTGCCTGTTCGAAGCAAAGAAGATCGCTTTACAACAAGGCCATCTCCGCACCGCTGGCATCTTGGACGCGTACAATTCCAGAGACCTCGAGTCGTGCAGTCTCGCGCAGCACTCGGCAGAAGGCCCGCGACAATGTCAGCGCACGACAAAAGCTCTAGTGGCGGATCTATTTTTCTAGATGGATCTAGAAACTTACAGAGGTAGGTGGCTGTAAGCTTTACTGTATAACAGCATGAATTATAATAAAACTAGGGCGAACCAGGCATTCTACGCACATATAACAACAGAAAGGCACTTACCACTGGTACGCGAGGTCGTGGCTCCTACGGTCTTCACCTAACACTCTCAGCCCTCAGCAGCAACAAAAGAGGACGCTACGCTCGCTCCCAGGAATTTCACCAGCGTTTCTCTCAGAGCTGGTGAGCCGCTTCTCGCCGCCTGCATCACAGTCGCGATCGAGAATCCCTCCGCGCGGTTTGCGCTCAAGAACTGGACAACGTCGTCGTGGCCTTTGAGGATCGCCTGCGTCATCGCCGCTCTTGTGCAGCCCTCTGTTCGATGATCGTGCAAGTAGCGCACAACCTTCAGATGGCCTTCTCGAGCCGCACTGTCCATCGCGTACGTCGTGCACTTTGCGTTCTCGCATTTCTCGTGCAGGAACTTGATAGTATCCAGATACCCTCGTCCCGCGGCAGTGTCCATAGCGTACGCCGTGCAGCCTTCACTGCGGTGCTCGTGGAGAAAGCGCACAACCTCGAGGTGTCCGTCGCTAGCCGCTCGATCCATCGCGGCAGTTGTCCAGCCCGTGCTTCTGTGTTTGTGGAGGAACTCAGCGACCTGCAGGTTCAGGTTTCGCGGACTCCAGCTGATAGGCTTGGTTGAGAAACCCTCTGTTCGATGCTCAGTGAGGAACTGCAGTACTGGCAGCTTGCCGTTGTCTGCTGCGCCGTCCAGAGCCTTGGTGGTGCAGCCTTCCGTACGCTTCTCGTGCAGGAACTTGACGATCTCCAAGTGGCCGTGACGTGCTGCGTCATCCATTGCGTTCGTTGTACAACCTTCGATACGGTGCTCATGGAGGAATGTGACGATCGCTTGGTGGCCGTTCTTCGCAGCGCTGTCGAGGGCGTTGACTGTGCAGCCTTCCGAGCGGTTGGCATGGAGAAATGCGACGATTTCCGCCTGCCCGTGGGTCGCAGCGGCGTCCATTGCGTGTGTTGTGCAGCCTTCAGTGCGGTACTCGTGAAGAAACTTCACGACGTCCAAGTGACCATTGCTCGCAGCGTCGTCCATAGCGTGTTGTGTGAACGCGTACTCGTGCGTATGCAGCCACTGCACGAGCCCGAGGTCGCCACGAGCAGCAGCGTTGTCGACTTGCTGTAAGCTGAGCTCAATGCTTGTTGACGGAGCATTCGCGTACAACCAGTCCATGAGCGCAAAGTCGGGCTCGTTCAGTCGCAGCGCGTGGGCCATAAGTTCGTCTTCCCATTGCTGATCCGATGGCGTGTTGTTCTTGCTCTTGTTGGCACACAGCCACTGGAGCATATCGAGACGCTTGCACGCCACCGCACAGCGCTGCACTGCACTGAAGTCCAGCACATCGTAGCTTTTCGCATAGTGCATCACACTGTGCAGCTCTAAAAGCACTTGGAGCACCTTGACATTGCGCTCCGCGATCGCAACGTGCGGCAGCCAGCCCTTGCGCATCGGGAACACATCACCATCACTGCTGCTAGTAAGGCTCTTGGACGCCTTCGCTTGCTTTGCGCTCTTGGCAAATTGCACGACGAGATACGGCCACCCGTCCATGAAGCTCGTGACCGAGCGCCAGAGCACGGGGTTCGCCAGCACGTGGAGCGCCGCGCCCTCGGGAGCTTGATGCGCTTCTTGTGGTAGTGGCGGTAGCATGACGAGTGCTACACTAGTGGGTAGCTAGCTGGTTGTGTGGCTTGTGCGGTCGGCGGCTGATTGGAGAATGAACGAGCAGCGGCTGTCGCTGGCGGCGTGTCTGCTTGGGTTTTGCCGTCTGGCGGAGCGAGAGGTCGGCCGGCCATTATTGGTGCTTGGAGAACATGGTTGCCCCGTCTGACGCGCAAGAAAAATTGTCAAGTCGTACTGTGGCACCTCGTTTAGATTAACGTTGTCGTGCTCGCATATGATGATTTGTGTGAAAATGGTAGTAGCTTGAACTTTATACAAAAGGTGATGGATCGACCAACACTCTTCACTGGATTTATTCGAAGAATCGATGATGGACTGACTGGTGTGGCACACATCGTCGTTTACTTGACACGCGGCTCTTCAAGCTCAGCTCAGCTCAGCCCAGCTCAGCCAGACGAGGACACAAGCGCACTCTAAAGGTTTCTTGCGAGGCTGCCTCTCAGGCGAAAGGCACGGCATATTGGCTAGCCGACATGGCCATGTGGCTATCCTAGGGCCTCGATACTCTGCTGCTCGGCCGGTTGGCAGGCGGAAAGCAGTGGCTTGAGAAGCCAAGGGTAGGACGAGGCGGGTAGAGCGTGGCTCGCGTCGTGATGATACCCGCATCCCTCTTGAACTTGAAGATTGCACAGGTTGATGAAGCATACTACCACCTCCAGGTCGAGTCTCGAGTCGCTGTGGACTGAGAAAAAGCTACAGCTCGTTGCGAGCCCCCACTTCCTTCAGTTTGGTTCCGCTCGCTCGCAAAGCTGGAGAAACGGTGGCAGTGAGGACGCTCCACATTTGCCAAAGTGAAGCCCTGGAGTTTCAGGTGAAGGGTCTTTCCCGGTGTGACTTGAGATGACTGGCTGTTTGACGAACTGAATAGTAAATGAGTCAGCATTCAACAAGGCGCTCACGCTTGTAGAGTCTCGAAGCGGACCAAGAAGGCGCGTGCATGTGCAAGTGCGCGTATCTGAGTGCAGCACAGGGTACGACAAGTGGCATTTGATAAACGACGACTTGATCAACGTCAGAAAAGGCAAATGCAGTGGAACTTTGTGCATACGAGACGAGCGATCCTTCTTCACAGCATCAGATTGGACTGAAGATCAGACAGGTGGTGGTGGTGATAACGACAAGGCGCTCGGCAGCAAGCCGCTGACTGTAATCCAAGACTCTAAGGCGCTTATCATGAACTCGGTGGTGGCATCTCTTCTACTGTTTGACTCTTCTTCCATTTCAAGAAGCTTTCCAGCAAGGCAGCACTTGTGGTCATCCTTTCGTAGCCACAAGCGCTTTCTTGAAGTGTTCCGGGTGGTCAGCACAAGATCGACCGCCACTCACGGATCTCCATCTGTCGTTGTTGGCTTTGCCAATGACGATCACGATCATTTTCACAACCGCGAGCGATCGAGCACGAGTGAGCGACACCATTCGTGCTGCACTCGAAATGCAGCAGCCGGCGCAATCTCAAGATCGAACCACCAATGCAGAAATGGGCTCGGCCGCCCTCCAGGTGCTCACAGACCCAATGCTCTGGCGGATGATCACGCGCTTCATGACGGGCTGGCCGCTCATTATCATGCAAATGTATAACGTGAAAAGCCTGTACGAGTTCAGTGACTATAGTCACTCGCACTCGAAAAAGCGAAACAAGTACACACAGAGCTACCACGAGGGCGTGCTGCCGCACGTCGCGATCATGGAGAACAATCTCAAGGTGCTCGCGATGCTCTACGAGCTCTACAACATCCCTTACTACAGCGCCAAGTCCAAGTTTCGGTTCACGCGAGCGATCTCATGTGCGGTCTACTTTGGTCGCTTGGAGATCCTCCAATGGCTGTACGATCGCCTGCCTAGCCATCCAAAGTGGCTACGGGGCACGTCGTTCCTGCAAGACGCGTTCACGAACGACGACCTGGAGCTACTCGACTGGGTCTACCAGCATTTCCCGGATGCGAACCTCGGTGTGATTGAGCCACGAGCCCAGGAGAGTTGCATTAACGTGAGACTCATCAAGTGGCTCCATGAGCACGGATTCAAAGTATGTCAAGAGGTGATGCAGGCTGCAGTGCGACGAGGACATCTCGACATCGTTCAGTATCTGTATGAGACCCAGGGCGAGGATGTCATGAGTCTAGATACCATGGACCGCGCCGCCAACTACGAGCAGTTTGAAGTGCTCAAGTACTTCCACGAGAACCAGGCGCGGTGCACCACCAAGTGCATGGACTACGCAGCCAGGGCCGGTCGTCTAGACATCGTCAAGCTGCTGCACGACCAGCGGACCGAGGGCTGCACCTCTGATGCAATGGACAGCGCCGTGCGCCACGGACATCTCAACGTAGTTCAGTTCCTTCATAACTACCGCAGCGAAGGCTGCACGACCATGGCGTTCGAATATGCAGCTTGCAATGGCCACTTCGAGATCATCAAATTCCTGCATGAGAACCGACGCGAGAGGTGGAGTAGGAGAGTCGTCGACATCGCCGCCAAGAATGGTCATCTCCATATAGTCCAGTTTCTACTGGAGCACCGAACAGAGGGTGGTACAAGGCAAGCAGCGTTCTGGGCGGTTCACAACAGCCACCACCAAGTGCTGCAGTATCTTCTCAGTGTAAATCAGCAGCCGGAGCTCTTCTCGGGGTCGCTGCTGAACAACGCGGCGATTGGCAGCTGCGAAGAAACGCTGCGGGTCCTGTGTGCCTGCTCCGCGGTAGGCTGTCTCTATGAGGCTCGCGAGCGCGCACGCAAGTGGAAGCTCTGGAAGAACGTTGCCATTCTCTCTGGGTTCCTCTCGCAGGACTGTGTGGTCTGCTCGCTGGACCGACATGAAGCTGCTGTAACTCGATGGTGTCAAGTGGCATCGACAGATCAAGACGGTGGCTGCATGGACACAGAATGCGGTTCTGGATGACGCTCAGCAGCGACGACTGGCTCATCGGATGAAGAGGCTGTGAACGCCGCTTGAGCGCAGCTGCAGGCCTTCTCCTCCGGCTAGTCGAGCTCATTCATTCGATGCGGTGAAACGCAATGTTGCGCAAATTCTTGTTAAGAACCATGTACATGAATACCACCTCGAAGTACTAAGTATGCTGCTCAAGTTGTTCACTGGGAAGGAGGAGGTTGCGTCAACTACGTCAACATGCGATTAATGACTAACATCATATCACTCACAATGCGCCCTCCGTTGAACACATGCGCAGCTTCGTCGTTTCCTGCCACTCCAATTTTGAGGTCCTGAAGGGAAAAGAACGACTGTCAGCACATACTGCTTGGTTACAATACCCAAACCTCTCAGGTATTCTTACTGCATGCTGATCACAAGACTCCCCGTGGCGGCGTTGATGTACCCCATCAAGGCGATTGGTCTTCTTCACTATGAGACGTTAGGCACAGCTCGATTGAGCACGAGCCTGTGTCTTTCAGTGCTTTATAGAATGGGTGTCGCGGAAAAACCAGCGTGCGCACGTAGGAGTCAGGTAAGCTGTCTCGGGGCCAGTTGGCGGCCCACATGCAGCAGTTGTGCGAGACACAGTGGAACGGCGCTCGAAGTGCTATGAAGGACCGCGGATATTGCGCTGGTGCAGAGGGGGCTTCTTCAGGCTGTTTCCAGGCTCCTCCTCAGGCTCACTATTGGTCTCTTCTCCACACTGAAGCCGTTTCCTAGATCGTAGTCGTCGTGGGCGTTCTCCAGGTCGTCCACGAGACAGGTTTCACCGTCGGATGGCAGCAGCAGGACGGCAGGGACAGGATCAGAAGCAGTGGGTTGTGGGTACAGTGCCACAGCAGGAGCATGCGCACCCTCGCGCTCCAGTCGGAGTCGTTGTGACTCGAGAAGCTGCTGCTGCTGCAGACGCCGGAGGTTCTTTTTCAGCTTGAACTGACCGCTGAGAGACTCTGTGCCAGCTCCTGCTCGTTTTGTCGCGCATTCGTCTGGTCCTCGATCTCGTACCACAGCTTTTACTTCAGCGTGCTTCCGGGAATCCTCATAGTGTGACGGTGATGCCAGCTTTTATGCCGTTCACGACGAGTATGCGTGCAATGCGTTCGCGATCTTTCAGGGAGATCTTGAGAGCTTCAACGCACTTGCGATTTGTATTCGCCCTCGTTGTATGTACGGATTTCCCCTAGAATGTTATCTTGGCGTTTGAATGCTTTGGTATTTTTGAAATGCCGGGTTGCTCAAACAGGGACAAGCAAAACGAGCCGCTTTCGTAAAGTCTCGGTTCCTTCTTGAAGGTTTCACTGTAATGAATCGCGCAATTGATGGACGAAACAATATATAATAGGTAGAAATCGATAACTTTTGAAAGGTCCAATATAAGCTATAAAAACTCGCACGAGTCGTGTCTTTGTGGCCCTTTTTGTTTCGTAAAAACGATTCTCGTCGTAAAAAAGCACGTCAAGTTGAAGTGCGTAAATACTTCTTTTTACAGCGTCCAACATGCTTTATGATTTTGACAGCAGAGGCAGTACTGAATACCCTTTCAAATACGATACTATCATTTATGAGGTTTCACAGTACTATAATGTAAAGCATTCTTACAGTCTTTGACTACCCTGCATAATTACGAGACCTGCGTCATTTTGTGCAACTGAGCCGCTCATTATTTACTTTACAGTTCAGAAACGCCAAAAACCGAACATGATCTTGACGTGAAACGTGAGGAGCTCCGTTGCGCCATCTTGTGTGTTTGGACGTGATCGCACCGACGGAATCCGATTTGCAGTACACGCCATTTCCGCAACGCCCCACAACGGACACACGTCGTCTCTGTTGCCACCACCGACCGGCAGATCCATCAAAGAGCATGTGGCGCAGATCGCTGTCGTTGCGCTCGGCGCTCCAGAAGAAGAACCTCACAGCGTCTATTGCGGCGCGTTCGCGATGGCTCTCGACCGCCCCCGCGCTCTCCCCTGAGGAGCAGGAGCTGCTCAACGAACCGCGCGAGGGTATGGACTACGACGTGCTCCTGGTACGTTAACGGCTCTCTCTATGTGTTTATGCATGTGCGTTCATTAGTATGGTTGTGTGTCTATGATGACTGACGTGTTGATTGTGTGACGATAACGACTGCTTGGTGTTTTGTAGGTCGGTGCGGGTCCTGCGAGTCTCGCAGCGGCGATCCGTCTGAAGCAGCTCTCGGCTGAGAAAGGCACGGACCTGTCGGTGTGTATCGTGGAGAAGGGTGCGGAGGTGGGTTCGCACATCGTCTCGGGAAACGTGTTTGAGCCGCGCGCGCTCAACGAGCTGCTGCCGAACTGGAAGGAGCTCGACGCGCCGATCAGCACGCCCGTGACCGACGACGCGTTCATGTTCTTGTCCGAGACCAAGTCGCTCAAGCTGCCGAACTTCCTGTTGCCACCTGAGCAGGTCAGTGCTTCTATTTTCTGGCTTTATTGTTCTCTACATAGTGTACCAGTAACTTACATTCCGTCGATTGTGTTTGTATTAACAGCACAACCACGGCAACTATGTGATCAGTCTGAGCAAGCTCACGCGCTGGCTAGGCGCCCAGGCGGAAGAGGCTGGCGTGGAGATCTACGCTGGTTTCTCTGCCTCGGAGGTGCTCTACGGCGACGACGGCGCCGTGAAGGGCATTGCGACCCGCGATGTCGGCATCGGCAAGGACGGGCACCCGAAGAGCACGTTTGCGCGTGGCATGGAACTCCGTGGCCGCGTGACGCTCTTTGGTGAGGGCTGCCGCGGCTCGTGCAGTGAAGAGATCATGACGAAGTTCAATTTGCGCGAAGGTGTGCAGCCGCAGACGTACGGCCTCGGCATCAAGGAAGTGTGGCGCATCCCAAAGGAGCAGCACAAGCCCGGCTACGTGCAGCACACGCTCGGCTGGCCGCTGCAGAACTCGGCAATGGACAAGACCTTCGGCGGTTCATTCCTGTACCACATGGAGGACGACCTCGTGCAGATCGGCGTCGTCATTGGTCTCGACTACGAGAACCCGTACATTAACCCGTACGAGGAGTTCCAGCGCTTCAAGACCCACCCGGAGATCAAGAAGCAGCTGGAGGGCGGTGAGTGCGTGTCCTACGGTGCTCGCTGCCTGAACGAAGGTGGCTACCACGCGATCCCGAAGCTGAGCTTCCCAGGTGGCGCTTTGATCGGTTGCTCGGCGGGTTTCCTGAACGGCGTGAAGATCAAGGGCACCCACACGGCGATGAAGTCGGGCATGCTCGCTGCTGAAGCCGCGTACGAAGCGCTCACGTCCACTGATGCGGAGCCAGTGTCCAGCACGGGCGAAATCAACCCGGAGGAGCCTGTTGCTGACATCTCGAGCTACGAAGCGGCGGTGGAGAACTCGTGGATCGCTGATGAACTCAAGCGCGTTCGCAACTCCCACGCGTCGTTTCACTGGGGCACGCTCCCAGGTCTGTTGTACTCGGGACTGAACGCTTTTGTGTTCAAGGGCAAGGAGCCGTGGACGATTCCAAACACGCTTCCGGACTCGGCTAAGACGCGTCCAGCCAAGGACTTCACGCCGATCCACTACCCAAAGCCAGACGGCAAGCTCACCTTCGATCTGCTTTCGAACCTGCAGCGCAGTGGCACGAACCACAACCACGACCAGCCAGCCCACCTGCGCATTAAGCCTGAGCATGCGGCGGTTCCCTCGGCCGAGTCGTACCCGGTGTATGCCGGCCCCGAGCAGCGCTTCTGTCCCGCGAAGGTGTACGAGTACACGGACGGTAGCGAGGCGAACGGCGTGCCGCAGCTTGTGATCAACGCGCAGAACTGCGTGCACTGCAAGTGCTGCTCGATCAAGATGCCCAAGGAGTACATCAACTGGACTGTGCCGGAAGGCGCCGGTGGCCCTGCCTAGTAAGTACTCGTGTGCTGTGAAGCTTACTGGTTCCTGTTCGAGTGACTAACTGTGACTCTCTCTCTTTGTGTTTGCCTCCTGCAGCGAACTGATGTAAATGAAGCATCACCAACAGCAAGCTCACCACCCGCTGCCTCCCTCTTTTTTATAAGAACCACTCACTCCAAGCAACAATGTATAGTCTAAACTGAAACTCAACTCACACGATCCTTACTCGCTACCTAGCATCCTCCAGTCTTCCTGGCTGAAGACGTTCACAGCTCTCTGTATGAACACATCACAGCTCTCACGAGAGTGGATCAGACTGACAGGCTTCGCAGAAATTGTCGGGGACTGTAACGATCGTCTCTGTCGACTGAATCGTGTTAAACACCAGTGGCTTGAGCTTGTTCTGCATCCGAGAGTATGTCGCCTCGTCGATCTCCTCGTACGGCATCTGCTGGTACGCGCCCAGTTTCAGCTTCGGCAGCAGGCTGATACCCTTCAGGTGGTACTGAAAGTAGTCGAGCGCGTGGGCGAGTTGCGGACCCTCTTTCTCTGGGTCAAACGTGACGGTGCAGCTCACTTGGTTGTCGGCCCAGTACCGTTGCAGGAAGCTCGCGAGTGCCATCTGCTCCCACGCAGAGACCTCTCCCAACGTCCGCGTACCCTCGCCCACGTCAACTGGGATCGAGACCACCAAAGTCGACTCGGGAGCTTCAACTGCCGGCTCCAGGTTGTACCCAGCTTTCTCGAGCGCAGGGACCAAGTCCGACTGCTGATCAAGACGCATGCGCCGAATGTAGAAGCGACTCTCGGGATAGTGCATCCCGGGAGTCGCACCCGCGAGCAGAGACACCGTGCCGCTGGGCTTGACGGACGTCGTCTTGATGGACCTTGGGATCGCGAGCCGACCGGAGTACTCTTCGTCGTACTTCTGGATCGCATCGTAGCCTACGTCGCACCAGCGCTGGAGCTCGCCGACACCGTGCTTCGTAATGAACTGCGCGATCCCGGACATACTGCACCCGACGCGGCGATTGCGCAGCATCACGCGGTTCGTACGCGGCCAGTGGGTCTGTCCGAGCGTGACGGTCTTGGCGTACAGATACGCGAACCGCAGCGTCTCCAGGTAATCCTCCAGGCTCGAGTGTACCGCGGGGAAGGTCTCGACGAGACAGCACATCTCGTACGACTCGAGCGTCTGCTCCAGGCATGGGTTCCCGCCGGCTGCTTTCCTGTCGCGGTCGTCTTTGACGCCGTTCATGCGGCCGAAGTTGCGCATGTTGTCGAGCCACGCGAAGCCCGGCTCGCCGTTCTTGACGATGCGCTCCGTGATCGGCGCGTAATCCATGCCCAGATCAGCAAAGATGCTGTTGTTCGACGTCCAGCCGTACGCCGCACGCTCCGGGTTCTTTTCGTAGTCCTTGAGCTCCACGTACTCTGGGTCGCTGTAGTCCCCGAACGCGATCTCGGCTGTGCGACGCACGTTGCCCGAGACCACGCAGACGCCGATGTGGTTCATCAGATCAACAATCCCGCGCGCCGTGAGTTTGTTGCCAACCTGCTGGTCCAAGACCAACGTGGCGACCTCGTGAAGGTTTATCAGCGCCTGGGGACCAGAGCTGATGCCTCCAAAGCCTCGAATGAGGGATCCCGCCGGTCGAATGAGTGAATAGTCAAACTCTGGACGAGGGCGGCCGAGAAAGTACGCGTTCAGCAGCCGTCGGAGCGACTCGACCCAGCCTTCGCGCGAGTCCGGGATCTGGAACATTGGTGGTGGCGGAGAATGAACGGTACTGGCTTGGTTCTGGATCGTAATCTGCTGGCCACCTTTCGTGTCAAAGCCGACGCCAACCCCAAGCATCGCGGCGTCCATCAGGAAGCAAAAGGGCTCGGCGGGGGATGCCAGCTGTCCAATATCCTCTGTCGACACGAACGCGCAGTTGTTGAGCGCCGCAAAGAGCCTGCGCTCCTCCGTGATGGGTGAGCCCATGGCCCAGAGCCCCCTACCGGGAGGCATGAACTTCATCTGGAAGATGCGTATATACATCTCCTGCGCGAGAGCCGCCAGCTGCTGTTCGTCCCACTCGAGCTCACGCTCGCTAAGCCAGCGCTTCTGCATGCTGAACGTGCCGTTCACGACGCGCTCGACGGTCTCGAACCACTTTTCCTTCGTCCCGTCCTCGCTCTTGACGCGCGAGTACGTGCGCATGTACACGAGCTCACCCAGGCCGTTAAAGCCGAACGGCGGCCGCTGGTCCTGGAAACCGGCAACAAAGCTGTTCGTAATAGTGCAATGGCGCAATAGTGAGTGAGGGTACGAGAATGTTAGTCGTAGGGTACCTGAGCAATGATGAAGAGTAGCATACAGCACATGTTGTGTACCTCTTGTCAAGTCTAAACGGAGCCACGTCGTCGGCACTCTTCGAGTGGAACTGCTGGATCCTGCTACTGCCAGTTGTCGCCATTTGATTTGCAAAATGCGGGTGTTGGTGGAGCGCTCCACGCAGCAAATGCATGCACACAGCACCACGCAACGCGGCTGTGCGTATGTGCCGTAGTAATAGCGGTGGTGGTGACGTGACGCCAAGCAACGACGACGTTTCTCTGCTCGCAGAATCTTCTCCGTCTTTCGCCCATGCTGAAGCGCCGATCGACGTCTGCTGCGACGTATCGGCCGCCCGCGAGTGCGTCAAAGCTTCACGTTGACTCTGCTGCTTGGGTGTGCGCTGGCTGCCGCGTGCAGGTGCGCGCTCCAGAGCCACCGCGGCGGCAACCCTGTTGCTACTGCAGCTGCAGACGCAGGCTCGTCGCATCATCGGGCTCCGATCTTCCGCGGCTGCTGCCAAGTGAGAAGTTGTGGTAAAATAGTAGGACTCAGCTCTTTTAGACTTGATTTTTGTATGGTAGTCGGCGCTTTTTGCGCAAATCTGACGCAGCATTGGTATCAGATACATTTGTCAGACGAAGACGCATCGAGCGGACAGACATAGAAAACCCAACAAAGCGAGCGAGACGATGGGCGAGATGATCGACGCGGATGCCACCGCCCTGATGGTACTTGTCGACGAGCTCCCGTCGCTCTTCACGACAGATGACGGGGATGCCAACAGCAGTAGCGATACATCGTACTTCACCAGCGCGCAGCCGCTGAGCGCCGACGAGCAGCAAGCGCAATTGGTGCATGCGCAGGAGCAACCTCAGCAAGCGTTGTAGCCTGGCTGGAAAGCGTCAGTGGCGCCCACGAAAAAGAAGAAGGCAAATAAGTTCTCGAACAAGGCGCGCGACAGCCGCAAGGAAGAAATCCTGCACCTCCACAAGACCGTGCTCGGGCTCGAGACGCGCCTCAACGTGCTCAAGATCAACAAGAGCTCAGCGACCCAAGCGCTGAGCAATTACAGCGTCAACAATCGACGTGAGGCCGCCTCTTGATCGCTAATACCAACAATAACAGCAGCACAGAATGGAGGGGACCAGGACATCGAGCTGCCAGAAGTATAGAGAGAAATTGCGCGCCGTCAGTGCGGCGAGTGGGACCGCAGCGAGCGGGAGAACATTCGCCTGCGCCTCGTACTAGAGAGCCAACTGAAGGCCGCCAGGAGCCTCAAGAAGTTCCTGATGCTCAAGGCGGCCGCATCCAGTATGGTACATGCCACTTATTTATTGCCTGCGCTGTAATCTTCTTGGAGTTTGGGTATTCCCAGGTTTTGAGTATCATAGGGTTTCCTGCTCATGGCAATTGACTTTGTGTCAGCTGCATTATGACAGAATATCGGCAAGAGCATCGGCCTGCAGTGCTATAGTCAGTTGACGCACTACAACGACTTCTCGGGACCCGACCGCGATGTCGCGATCTTCCCGTACAGCGACTGGCTCTTCGTCGACAGCAAGGCGGACAAGACGCAGTGGTTCTTCTACCAGCTCATGAAGGACGGCATCCTCGGGTACCCGTTCGCGAACCTGATGTCTGGCGTCGACTTCTGATCTTGATGAAGTTCCGTCCGTTGTTCACCCTTGTGTGTGGGTAACAGCCTGTGCAGCAACCAGCAAGTGGGCTGCTGCAACCGCATACGAGTCAAGGTCAGCCTGCACGACGGGAGCGGCAATAGCACGTGCAAATGGAGGCAGGGCAGGCACTGGGGGACGAATCCGCGATGGCGCACCCCGGTCGACCACAGGCTGGTCCCGGATCAGCTCTGGCATCGCGTTGGACTCTCGTCAAGCCCCCTCAAATCGTCGTCGGGCGTCGCGCACGAACCGAGTCTCGATGCCTTCGAACACGTAAACTTCTTCGTCATTTCCTGAGCACCCTTCGCCACTCCAGTTGAGTGACTCTGCGTAAGACAACATGCACACACTTAGAAACAAGACTCCACACTGA
This sequence comes from Globisporangium cederbergense, assembly GCA_023334245.1. NCBI lineage: Eukaryota > Oomycota > Peronosporomycetes > Pythiales > Pythiaceae > Globisporangium > Globisporangium cederbergense. The sequence goes on from JAASGO010000035.1 coordinate 69,050, forward strand.
GCAGATCCGACACAAGAGCATATACGCACCCATGACCATCGTTTCGCCGTC